>VDFB02000015.1:40073241-40100071 GCA_007258455.2 Sequoia sempervirens
ATTAATTTACCACAAATTAGTCATTTCAACAGGTACAACAATTCATTCATTCATCATAGTTTATTAGTTTCATGTTGCATTTAAGCATATTTTTCTATCATTATGGTTCATTTCTTCGCAAATCAATTCTAACAATATTATTTAAAGATTAATCAAGATGAATCAAAAGGTATACCACATGTATGTGTATGTGCATAAAAGAAGCATTTATGCACATGCACATATATGCCTAAAGTGAACAAAGTTGGAGAATGTGTATACATTTTGAATAGAGAAAGATAAATTATCTTTCATACAAGAAATCCATATTCAGAAAAATGCAACATCAACTTGTTTAAATGCTTCACTTAATAATTCAGAAACATTTATCCACAGACATTTAATCAACATAATTTATTTACAATTCTCCTAGTAATCATAACCAGAGATACATCAGTTCATTTAGAAAGAAGCACACATTCATTTAATATCAAATTCTATTTTTTTGGGATGTTTGTTTTAGATTATCCATGCCTGTTTGTTTTCAATTTGAGATTTTCCATTATAATAGTTCATAAAGAACATCAATAAATTGAACCAACATATCCATTAAGAGCTATCAAACAAGTTTCTACTTTTAGGAAAATGAATGGTTGATATGCATGTTATCATGAAAATGATAACATGCTCGATTCCACAACAAGGTCTTCATTATAAATTAATAGTATAAAAGCTAGGGTGGGATTTGCATTTGTATGGAAACACCCAATGAAATTCTCATATATCAGTAATCATAGTGGGCGACTCTTTGACCCTGGATAAACACTGAAATAAATTGATAGAGAATCACAAGAAAGTATGCATATATATACATATATTTGTCTCTATGTGTGTATGTATGTATATATACATATATGCATGCACTAGCATTTGCATGTTAAACCCAATAGGGATTCTATATCTCATGGCCATTGGAAGGAAAAATACTATTTCACAGTATCAATTAGCATTTAAAATTACACAAACATTGACTCATTCATTTGAGAAATATCATCGAACGATGAAGTTATTCAACCAAAGTTAACACTGAACGATACTTCGCTCTTCTCAGTTTAACCTTCATAGAGCATGGTGAGTGCTATCAAAATGACAGTAAGGCCTTAGCTCAGCCGTGTGTGGTATTCACCACTGATATCCTGTTGGCACTCTCAAATTTTGAAAATTTGAAGTGCCCATTTCAAAAAATTTGCCTCTGTACTCTCAGAAATGCCCCTGAAAATTTTTGTCCAAGTGACCTACTTTGGAGGGTCATATTTTCAAGCTTGTTGATTTTCGTGCAAAACCCATTTGCAGACCCACTCATGTGACATATGTGAACGTTCCTATCAATTTTCAGATTCCCACAAAAAGTTTTAACAGGGTTTTGAAAAGCAAAGCTGGAGGGTTTTTACACTTTTTTGTTGTTTGCAAACTCCCAGTTTTGCAAAGTAGCCTCCCATTCGAGCTTGTCTTTTGCAACTGGATGAATATCAAGCTAGAATGATTATTTATCTCCATTCTCCATACCAAAATGTACTCCCATGTCAGGTTTCAGAGCTTCATGAGCTGATTTTCTATTTTTACCAGGTCAAAACCAAATGCAATTTGTTCAATTTTTCACCTGCATTTTCTGAAACCTTTGCGAGGTCAACTTCGACCTTCAATATCTTTTGATGAGTAATGATTCAATAAAATACCTCTTGCAAATGTGTTCAGAGTACCAAAATGATCTACTGTGTCCAGTGGAAACTTGCCAGGAGTTCATTTGGTATTTTTTCAATGAGGTGATTTTGTGAGTTTTAACTGGTTTTGAATAGGTTGTTGCAGAAAGTTCAACTGAGCAACTTTGTTGATTAATATCTTTCACCTCAGGATCTCTTTTTCTGAACCGTCTTTTGCACTCCATTATTAGGTTAGATATATGCATTCCTACAAGTTTTCATGGCTCCAGGATGTCGTTTGACCAATTTCCTAGGGAAATTTCTAAGCCCACTTGGCCAGTTTTGCTCATTTTTCAAATGTGCCAAGAAACAAATTTCAACGACAACCCATTTCAAGTTTTCATGCCTAGAGCATTCAAAAGGTACTGTTAAGTCAATTGAGGAGAAAAATTGTTTGAAAAAAAAAAAAAAATTAGTCGTACCCACAAGGGGCCCGGCATGTGTCACGTAGCTTCATGACGACACTCAACCCTTCAAGCACAATGAGTCACATATCTTGAATATTGATTCAGATTGCTTGTTACTGCTATGAGTGTAACATTATTGATTTTGTACTTTGAGGTATAAGCTCTTCACATTTTTCCTCTAGACAAGGGTATGTTGGTAGAACTGTTCTTATGATAACTTTGTCAATGGAAGTTGAATCCAAAGAAAGACAAAGTATTATTATTTGAATAGGCTGATATATATGATTGTATTGGGGGTGCTCCATTTGAAATTAGCATGGGATAATGCCACAACATTATATACTCCTACTTGGTTGTTTGAACAACCACATTGTGCTTGAAGGTACAAATCTCTTATGCAAACCAATATACCACCACTGGTATCAAATAGTTGTCATGATTTTCATGTGCATTTTCAAATGCAGCTATTTGAGAAATATATCATCCTCATTGGGATGATTTGAGAACTATGTCTGGAGGTTATATTGCACCACCTGATGCAACAAAAGTTAAATATTGTGATGAGAGCTATGGAGACACTTAAGACAATGAAGGCTGCACATAAAGACTTTAGAAACTTAAAGAAAAATGCAGTTAGCATATTTTCTATGCATTGACTGGGAGTTAATACTTCTTCAAAGGCTCGAATCTCGTTATGGAACATTGGTAGTGAGAAATGATGTGCTTTATTTTGGGTTGCCATCGAGCCATTAAAAGGGATCTTTTGATATTTTCTAAACCATACAAATATAATGCAACAATCATACTGGGTACTATCAAAAGGTGAGAGAGGGACATAGAAGCTATTGCAGATGATGTAAGGAACGAGCTATGAGGCTCAAAGACAATGTAAGAAGAGATGGACAGGCTCAACCTATATAGTACAAAAGCTATGAACAGAGTATCAGGAGATGAAAATATTTTCCAAAAAGGATCAATTGAATTCAACGGCTATGATCAACCACACCAATCTTTTAGGGATATAAGGAAGTTGAGTCAATGGGAAAGTGAGAAGAGGATGTTGTTTAGCTGGTGCAAGGTGATTGTAAGTGAGCATAGTGGGTCTATTTAGAATTATGGGGTCTATTTAGAATTATGCACACTGTGGGGCTCGAGCATTATATTAAAGACTACTGGTGAAAATCCAGTAAATGTCTTTTTCTAAAATAGAGAATAAGGGTGAGCTAAATGAGATGCCACTTCACAGACCTCAGACACGTGATCTTGCTTGAAAAAATGCCTCTCTCAATGTGGTCTCAAGGAATCCCATGAGTGTAGCCGATGCACAAAATGGATGCATTGAAAAGGCTTTGGTAACTTTCAAGCAAATGTAATTTCTAGATAAATGTAAACCATCATGGGGTGCTGCAGTGATTGTTGAATGCACACAAAATGGATTTGTGTTGAAAAGTATTTAAAAACTCCAAGTAGATGCATTTGGAAAAACATGGAAAACCTTCAAAGCATAGCACAAAGAGAGAAAGAATAGAACATTGTGGATTTGTTGTAAAGACCTTAGAGATAGGGGGAATGTGTTTCATTAGAGAATGTGGAAGCATAGACAAGGCGTGTGACTTTGTCAGATGTTATAGTTGGAAAGCCCTTGTTAATACACTTTGTGATCCCATAGAGCCGTAATTGCAAGGTATGCACATAATGGTTCCATTGAAATACTTTAGAAGTAACCAAGAAAACCATGGCGTGAACCAAGAATGGTTGCATTTGTAGTGTGAATTGTATTAAATGAGGAGGAAGCGACGTATCTCATAGGGGCTAGAATGTTGTTTATAGTCGATGGCAGAGAATGGGTAACATCCTTGGCACCTTTGTGTCATCTCAATGGAGGATTATGAAATGCTCTCAATGGATAAAAGCAACCATACCAGTTGAAAGGAATCCAAAGGGCATGGGGCACGGTTGGCGCTAACTTGAAGGGATAGTTTTGATTTTCCTTAAAACCATTCTTACACAGAGTGGAAATGCCACCATGGTCGATCAAACCAGAGGAGAAATTGTAGAGAATTTGAATGCGAATAAAATTTTAGGGAAAAAAACAAGCTGAATGAGATCAACGACTGGGAGAAATGGAGGAAATGCAGCCACATCTCAACCCTTCCCCACTATCTCACGGGTTTAATGTGCAAGCAAGTTAATTGCCAAGGGGTTGGCGAAATTGTACCACATGGCAAGTGGACTCGACGAAAATTGAATGCTCAATTTGTCCGATGAAAATACTAAAGGGGACCTCCATTTGGTTTTAAAATCTAACATTTTTAAAGCCAAAGCATTTCCTGATGGAAATTTTAAAGGCAATGTTTTAAATAAAACATTTAGAACACCATAGGCAGATAAAGGGATTCAAATTTTCATTTTCCAAGGTAAATGTTTGAAGATTTAAATATATGCCGAAAAGTAAAACATGGGCAAGTGTTATAATTAAAGACCAGTGAAATATCAAATATTTCACTATATGGTGAAAATATAAAAGTGAAATATGAAAGGGGCCACGTGAATGGTTTTATTTTAAAACCAAATATTTTAAAACATGTGCTAGGCAATAAATTGGAGAAAAATGGTAAATGTAATTTTTTTTTCCTGAGGAGTGAATAATTATTTCAAATGAAATATTTAAAGTCTTGTGTGCATGTGAAAGAGCACATGCAATATTTTTCTTCTACCCGGGGAGATAATGTGAATTAAATACTCACTATGGTAAAGTGAATATCCAAGTTTAATGTGCAACTCCAACATTTTTAAATGAAAAAAAATATGAAACTTTCATGGGAGCTATTTTTACACAAGGTAAAAAATGGAGATTCTCCACATGGGGAATTTTTTTGTTGCTGAACAACTTGGAGTAAAGGAAGAATTGGAGGAAAAATCTATTGCAAGGAAGAGAGATGAGAGAAGCTTTGCATTTTGTTAATCAACGAGAAAGAGGCTTGCATATGGCATCTCCAGATCAACTCTTGGGATTCTTCTGGAGTTTTCTTTTCTTCTTTTATTTTGATTCTTCTCTCATTGTAAAGGGTTATGAATTATTGTATGGGGTTGGGTAGATAGAGAAATGTTGAATTTTGAGTTATAATCTGAGTCTGTAAGCTTTCATTGCTGATTTCATGATTAAATTTCATCTAGTTTGTGCAAATAAATCATAAAAGTCATGAATGTCATCACATTGCCTCCAAACTTGTACAGTTTAAGTCATATGAATTCAATAATACAGAGTATCTTTGGATTTGTCATCTCAATTTTCTAAGATTGTTTTATCCGTTTATGGTTCTTTTTCAATGAAATGGTTAAAATACTTTGAGCAGATAATTATGATTTCAAGTGTGCAGGTTGGATCTGATAAGAAGAATTTGATTGATAATAGGAGAGGATATGTTATGTAATACATTAACAGTTGTAAATCCACTAGTTGAATTATGTTTGCTGATGAATTCATTCTATGCATTTGACTCCATGGCCCAAAATTAGGCACTGATTTGTCATTTAGCTTTGTGCATTATTAGAAACAAGTTTAAATTCAAAATCATCTTAAATCCCTACAATTTGGTTGAATTTTAGTGTTCTGCTTCCCAATTACTGAGTAAGTGTTGATTTACCAAGAATTTAGCCAGATTTGAAGTTGTCAATACTTTCTTGGATGTAATTGAATTGGGAGTTATCTGCTATAAAAATCATTGTTAGTGTATAATTGGATTAATTTTTTAGGCATTGTATAGGTTCAACCACCTTGGTCCTACAGAGCCAGAAGTGTAGAAGATTGCATTCTTTGACTGAATCTTGTCAATTGGCCCAATCCCTCATTTAGTCTGAGTATACGAAAGTGGCTAATTCTTTAGGATTCATTGAATTGGTTGATTTGGAGCACCAACAGGATGGCGACTTTGCTAGGGAATGCACTCATAAATTCGGTTGCAAATTTCCTTATCAAAGAGTCATTCAAATCTTGAAGAATCTTGCCTTAAGAGTCGTTTCATAGAATCAATTATTTTCCATTCTGAATATTAGTTTAAATATTGAAGGATTTCAAACCTAGAGAAAGAATTTGTTGTAGTGAACCTGAAGATTTCATGATTTGTGGTGTTCTACTAATGAAAGGAACTCAGAAAGGAGATTTATCTATGAAAGAACTTCATGCTATTTGAAGTTCAATCCTCTAAGAAAAGAGGTAGCGGCTCTGTTACAAGAACCTGTTGAAGAGGTGAATATAGTTCCAAATCTACAATATTTATAGAACAATTTGTAGCAGTTGCAACATTTCCACATATTCTTCACTTTTGGTTTTCAAGAAACTGTTTTATGAAAACCATATTTGAACATCTTAGGAAAAAATTTGGTTCCCTATTGAGTGAATTAGCACTAACAAAGGGAAATGATAGTAAAATTGGGTTTACACACTCCCATTTTCCAAATCTATTATATTGAATGTAATTGTAGTTCCATTGAAATATTTTTTTCTAGTGCTCAAATATTTGCTAGTATGGATGGTTAGAATTCATTTGTATATCATACAGATGTCCATCCATTTGCATTATCATATATTTCAAGCCCAGGTTATCACTATGTCATCACTTGTCCTAGTGATCCTTTATTTGGTCATGGTTAAGATTATGCACAATTAGTTGAGCCTTGATTTTCATATATCCATGGAGAACCAAGAAAAAATAGCCATACATGTAGAAACTTTGATATGACCTATCAAGAAGTGTTAGAAGTTTGATACTCCTCAAAAATTTGACACCGTGAAGTACAAGAGTCCAAGAGTACACAAGCCTAAGATAAGGCTAGACTGGAAAGTTGTGTTTGAAAGGGGACTTAAAGAAATTGATAAAAGAAACTGGATGTTCCAACAAGCCCGATTAAGAGACAATCATGTTGTGTCCACTTGCCAAGTCAATGCACCTATTTTCAATTCCTTTGATCCATTGTATGCCCAATTAGATTTGTCATGGGTTGATTACAAAATGGAAAGTATGCCAACTCAAGTCTATAAGAAGATGCTTAGATTTAATGGATACAATGTGTGTGAAGGAGATGCTCATGTCCAAAGTTTTTCTAGCTTCACAGAGATACACTCATTTGGATATCAGGACATGTGGATGAGATTTTTTGTTAGATCTCTTGAAGAAAGAGCTAGGGACTGGTATTTAAGTTTTCCTGAGAAGTCATTTCCTTGTTGGGATACATTAGTAAATGCTTATAGAGAATAATTTGCAATAGACCCTTCTAACCTTGTCACAAGGTTAAAGGAGACTAGAAAGCAAAATGAAGATTCAAGCATTGATTTCAGTCATAGATTTGTTGTTGCTCTTTCACTAATCCCTGAAAAATTCAGACCTAGTAATGTAGATTGTATTCATATGTACTTTGAAGCCTTTGAAGAGGGATCTAGTGCATTATTAAAATATTTAAGAATCTCCAATATGCATATGGCCTACACAGTTTTAGATGATTTGGACAAAAGGAGGAATGAATATATGCAAAGTTTGTTGTCCTCACTTATGGGTAAACATGTTGATGAATTCAACAGCTATGTGAATACAAATGATTAGATGTTTGTAGTCTTAAATACAGACAAGTGCATACTTGAGAAGGTAGAAGATGAGAATGATGCATCACTAGGTGGTAAGGAAGATTTCTTTGAACAAATTACAAAGGAAATGCACCCAGGTGAAAGTTGCAGCCATGATAATGAAAGATATGATGAAAGAAATGGAACATGTGAAGTTTCTTTGATCTCCTTTGAAAATGCAAAAATAGAGAGTGGATTTTTTGTAGCAATTGAAGGATGCAATTATGCAGATAACTTCCTAAATGATCATCTCAGTTCACATTGTGTTGATGATACTTCCCCTTCAAGCAATGAATGTGATGTTGCAAGGAACAATGGGATTCCAAGTCTTCTAAGCCAAGAACATGATGAGGGATATGAATTGGATTTACTCTTTGAAGAAGAGATATGTGATCAACAATGTTATGATACAATTGACCATGTCAATTCCACATATGTTGAATGTAGCTTTGATACAATTTTTCATGATGAGACATTGGAATTTCCTAATTTAGGAAATGTTTCTTAGAATGTCAGTGTATCAGCTGCAAGTGATAAAGTATGCAATGAATTTCAGTTTGCAAGATCATCCACAAGCAGCTGCAATGAAGAAATCATTGAGAGTTTTTCAGTTTGACAATGAAGATGTTTATGTCTGTCCTCAAGAGTATGTAAGTTACAAACTCAATGAAGACACCTAGTCAAATGATGAAATGAAAAAAGGTGTGGATTGTTGTCATAACAAGCCAGAAGTAAGCAAGAAGGAAGATGTGAACAACCTATTCTCTGTGACAGATGGTGACCATGCTTCTGACAAGGTTGTTAGCAATTCAATCTCCTATGATTGGGGAAGTCCAATTTATGATTAGCATATTGAGTTCTCAGATTTTGATGATGAAGATGCCATGGGATATCCTGATTTGCAATTTGATAATGTATCCAATTCTAGTGAAGGTCAAGGAGAGGAAGTGGTTGAAATGATGGATTAGAACAGTGGTCTACTAAGCTGTGAGCAAATTTTAGATCTGTTGACCATTGAATATCATAAATGTACACATGAGAACAACTCTCAGTTGTTGTGTGCTACCCCTATTGAATTTGATAGTGATGATGATCTTCAATTTGCAAGGTATGATGCATGTGTTTTTTATTCTCCTTCTAATTATGAATCAACTGATCATGATGATGATAGTGAGGATGAAGACAAGCAACTATTTGATTGTAATGATGCATTGTGTGATGAGTATGAACGTGTACATGTTGATGCAAACTCAGAAATATATTTTGATGAGTTTGAATCACCAGATGACCATGAGGTTTGTGCATCCAATGAGCCAAGTTTTGAAGATTTTAGTGCAGATTTGGACAAGTCTTTGTTTGTTGACTTGAATGAGCCTAGTGAGGAGTCTTTGAATGTGAATATAGATGTTGATCTCAATGAAGAATCAGTTTATCCTTTTGAACCAGAATTACTTATTATTGAGCAAGCTTGGGATGTTGAAAGTATTGATACCTTATGTTCAAAGGATGATAAGGTGACTAAAAATGAGGACAAGTCAGAAATACTTGATGATTCTCAATACTAGCATGATGAAGAAAAGTTAGAGAGTGTGCCAATGCATGAGTGTATCCCTTTGCATACACTTGGAGATAGTTTGAATGATGAGCAAGATCTTCTGGTAAGTTCTTGTGATGGTTTCACCTTTGATATGCAAACTAATGATCAGATTGAGGTTAATAGTTCCAGCCACAGGGGAGAATGTGAGTGCTACTTTTGTCAGCTAGGAGTTTTCACAAAGTGTGGAAATTTGCAAGACATTGAAGGAAGTTGTTTCAGCTTGAGAATGAATCATATGATGAATATGATAGGTTGTTTCCACATAATAATCAACATTTTGAAAGTATGCCTAAATTTTAGATGCATAATGATTATGAATATGTTGACAATGTTGTATATGATTTCCTGTTGGGAGGTACTAACATGTTTTATCAGGTGAATGGTTGTGATCACGCTATGCTTTCACATGGTCTTGATCACCATTTTCAAAATTTTCCACTTGATACAAAATCAAAAAATTAAGAAAGTGATAGTGAAGTGGTATATTTGATTTGGTTTCCACTTTCACAAAGGTAGCCTGACAATTGTGTGTTGCAAAGGTGCAGTTGTTCATGTTGTTATGGTTTGATAAGTGCAAGAACACATTGAGGGAGATCAACTCTTTTTACAGAATTGTGTTTGACAAAGGTAAGAATTGACTCCCCTTTTCATTTATTGGCCTGGGTCACCAGATGAAGTTGAAAAATAAGGATGAATACATGAGCAATTTGGGAGCATCTGATGGACTTAGTATTTGGTCTACTTCCCCAGAGATCTAGAATCTTGCTATGCCCATAGGGGGAATACATCCCCAGTCAGAGCCACTGTTAGCACTCACAAATTTTGCAAATTTGAAGTGCCATTTCAAAAAAAAAATCTCTACACTCTTAGAAGTGCCCTTGAAAAATTTGTCCAAGTGACCTACTTTGGAGGGTCATATTTTGGAGCCTATTGATTTTCATGCAAAATACATTTATAGACCCACTCATGTGACATGTTTGAATGTGCATGTCAATTTTCAGCTTCCCATGACAGGTTTTGGTAGGGTTTTGACACTTTTCTTCTGTTTGCAAACTCCCAGTTTTGCAAAGTAGCCTACCGTTCAAGCTTATATTTTGCAATTGGATGACTGCCAAGTTAGAATTATTGTTCCTCTCCATTCTCCATACCAAAATGTGATCCCATGTCAGGTTTCAGAGCTTCATGAGCTGATTTTCTATTTTTACCAAGTCAAAACCAAATACAATTTCTTCAATTTTGCACTTACATTTTTTGAAACCTTTGCGGGGAGTTCAACTTTGACCTTCAATATCTTTTGATGAGTAATAATTCAAGAAAATACCTCTTGCACACATGTTCAATGTACCAAAATGATCTACTGTATCCAGTGGTGGCTTTCCAGGAGTTGATTTGGTATTTTTTCAACGAGGTGATTTCATGAGTTTTAATTGGTTCTGAATAGGCTGTTGTTGCAAAAAGTTCAACTTAGCAACTTTGTTGATTAATATCTTTCACCTCAGGATCTCTTTTGCTGAACTGTCTTTTTCATTCCATTCTTGGGTTAGATTTTTGTATTCCTGCAAGTTTCCATGGCTCCAGGACGTCATTTGACTAGTTTCCCAGGGCAATTCTTGAGCCCACTTGGCCAGTTTTGCTCATTTTTCAAATGTGCCAAAAAAAATTTCAACCCATTTCAAATTTTCATGTCTGGAGCATTTAAAAAGTAGTCTTAAGTCAAATTAGGAGAAAACTTGTTTGGAAACAAATTTTTTTAGTCGGACCCACAAGGGGCCCGACATGTGTCACGTAGCTTCATGAGGGCACTCAACCATTCGAGCATAGTGAGTCACATATCTTGAATATTGATTCAGATTTCTTGTTACTAATATGAGTGTAACATTATTGATTTTGTACTTTGAGGTATAAGCTCTTCAAACTTTTCCTCTAGACAATGGTATGTTGGTAGAACTATTCTTATGATAACTTTGCCAATGGAAGTTGAATCCAAAGAAAGACAAAGTATTATTGTTTGAATAAGCTAATATAGATGATTTTATTGGGGGTGCTCCATTTGAAATTAGCATGGGATAATTCCACAACATTATATACTCCTGCCTAGTTGTTTGAACAACTGCATGGTGCTTGAAGGCACAAATCTCTTATGCAAACCAATATACCACCACTGGTATCAAAGAGCTTTCATGATTTTCATGTGCATTTTCACATGTAGCTATTTGAGAAATATATCATCCTCATTGGGATGATTTGAGAACAATTCTTAGAGGTTATATTGCACCACCTAATGCAACAAAAGTCAAATATTGTGATTAGAGTTGTAGAGACACTTCAGACAATGAAGGCTACACATAAAGACTTTAGAAACTTAAAGACAAATGCAGTTAGCATATATTTATGTGCATTGAATGGGAGTTAATACTTATTCAAAGGCTCAAATCTTGATATGGAACATTGGTAGTGAGAAATGATGTGCTCTGTTTTGGGGTGCCATCAAGCCATTAAAAGGGGTATTTTGATATTTTCTAAACCATTCAAATATAATGCAGCAATCATATTGGGTGATATCAAAAGGTGATAGAGGGATACACAAACTAATGCAGATGAAGTAAGGCACAAGCTATGAGGCTCAAAGATAGTGTAAGAAGAGATGGACAGGCTCAACCCATATAGTACAAAAGTTATGAATAGAGTATCAGGAGATGAAAATAGTTTCCAGAAAGGATCAATTGAATTCAATGGCAATGATCAACCACACCAATCTTTTAGGGATATAAGGAAGCTGAGTCAATTGGACAATGAGAAGAGGATGTTGGCTAGGTAGTGCCAATTGATTGTAAGTGAGCATAGCGGGTCTAAAAGGAAGACCATTGTTTATGGGGTCTATTCACCATTATGCACACTGTGGGGATCAAGCATTATATTGAAGACTACTGGAGAAAATCCAGTAAATGTCTTTTGCTGAAATAGAGAATAAGGGCGAGCTAAATGAGACACCACTTCACAGACCTCAGGCATGTGATCTTGTTTGAAAAAATGCCTCTCTCAATGTGGTCTTAGGGAATCCCATGAGTGCAGTCGATGCACAAAATGAATACATTGAAAAGTATTTTTTAACTTTCAAGAAAACGCAATTTCCAGATAAGTGTAAACCATCATGGGGTGCTACAATGATTGCTAAATGCATACAAAATGGATTTGTGTTGAAAAGTATTTAAAAAATCCAAGCAGATGCATTTGGAAAAATATGTAAAACCTTCAAAGCATAGCACAAAGAGAGAAAGAATGGAACATTGTGGATTTTTTGAAAAGACCTCAGAGACAGGGGAAATGTGTTTCATTAGAGAATGTGGAAGCATAGACAAGGTGTGTGACTTTTTCAGATGTTGTAGTTGCAAAGCCCCTGTTAATAAACTTTATGATCCCATAGAGCTACAATTGCAGGGTATGCACATAATGGTTTCATTGAAAGACTTTAGAAGTAACCAAGCAAACCATGGTGCAAACCAAGAATGGCTGTGTTTGCAGTGTGAAATGTATTAAATGAGGAGGAAGCGACGTACCTTAGAGGGGATGGAGTGTTATTTATAGCCGATGGCAGAGACTTGGTAACATCCTTGGCACCTTTGTGCCATCTGAATGGAGGACGATGAAATTCTCTCAATAGATAAAAGAAACCATACCAGTTGAAAGGAATCTAAAGGGCATGGGGTGTGGTTGGTGCTAACTTGAAGGGATCCTTTTGATTTTCCTTAAATCCATTCTTACACAAAATGGAAATGCCACCATGGTGGAGCAAACTAAAGGATAAATTGTAGAGCATCTAAATGCGAATGAAGTTTTAGGGAAAAAAACAAGCTGAATGAGATTGACGGTTGGGAGAAGTGGAGGAAATGCAGCCACATCTCAACCCTTCCTCGATATCTCATGGGTTCAATGTGCAAGCAGGTTAATTGTTGTGGGGTTGGCGAAATTGTGCCACATGGCAAGTGGGCCTAGCGAAAATTGAATGCTCAATTTGTCTGATGAAAATACTAAAGGGGACCTCCATTTGGTTTTAAAAGCTAACATTTTTAAAGCCAAAGCATTGCCTGATGGCAATTTTAAAGGTAATGTTTTAAATAGAACATTTTAAACATCACAAGTGGATATAGGGATTCAAATTTTCATTTTCCCCAGGCAAATTTTTGAAGATTTAAATATATGTTGAAAAGTAAAACGTGGGCAAGTGTTTTAATTAAAGACCAGTGAAATATCAAATATTTCACTATATGGTGAAAATATTAAAGTGAAATATGAAAGGGGCAACCTGAATGATTTTATTTTAAAACCAAATATTTTAAAACATGTGTTGGGCAATAAATTGGAGAAAAAATGGTGCAGGTAAAATGTTTTTCCTGAGGAGTGAATAAATATTTCAAATGAAATATTTAAAGTCTTGTGTGCACATGAAAGAGCATAGGAAATATTTTTCTTCTGCCTGAGGAGATAATGTGAATTAAATATTCACGATGGTAAAGTGAATATGCAAGTTTAATGTGGAGGTATTTTTACACAGCAAGGTAAAAAATGGAGATTCTCCACAAGGGAAATTTTTTTGTTGTTGAACAGTTTATTGTAAAGGTAGAATTGGAGGAAAAATTTGTTGCAAGGAAGAGAGATGAGAGAAGCTTTGCATTTTGTTAATCAATAGGAAAGAGGCTTGCATATGGAATCTCCATATTAGCACTTGGGCTTCTTCTTGAGCTTTCTTTTCTTCTTTTATTCTGATTCTTCTCTCATTGTAAAGGGTTCTGAATTCTTTTATGGGGCTGGGTAGATAGAGAAATGTTGAATTGTGAGTTATAGTCTGAGTCTATAAGCTTTCATTGCTGATTTCATGAGTAAATTTTAGCTAGTTTGTGCAAATAAATCATGAAAGTCATGAATGTCATCAAATTGTCTCCAAACTTGTACAGTTTAAGTCATATGAATTCAATAATACAAAGTATCTTTTGATTTTTCATCTCAATTTTTTGAGATTATTTTATCTGTTTATGGTTTTGTTTCAATGAAATGGTTAAAATACTTTGAGCAGATAATTGTGATTTCAAGTGTGCAGGTTGGATCTAATAAGAAGAATTTGATTGATAATAGGAGAGGATATGTTGATGTAATACATTAACAGTTGTAAATCCATTGGTTGAAGTCTATTTGCTAATGAATTCATTCAATGCATTTGACTCCATGGCCCAGAATTAGGCACTGATCTATCATTTAGCTTTGTGCATTCTCAAAAACAAGTTTAAATTCAAAATCATCTTAAATACCTACTATTTGGTTGAAGTTTAGTATTTTTCTTCCCAATTACTAAGTGTTGATTTACCGAGAATTTAACTAGATTTGAAGTTGTCAATTCTTTCTTGGATGTAATTGAATTGGGAGTTATCTACTATAAAAAGAAATGTTAGTGCATAATTGGATTAAGTTTTTAGGCATTGTATAGTTTCACCCACCTTGGTCCTATAGAGCCAAAAGTGCAAAAGATCTCAGTCTTTGACTGAATCTTGTCAGTTGGCCCAATCCCTCTTAGATTTTGAGTATACGAAAGTGGCTAATTTTGTAGGATTCATTGAACTGGTTGATCTGGAGCACCAACATATCCACTGAAAGGGGGAATGATAAACATAAACAAACAATAAAATGATGTATGCCATTCTCTATTGGAAACCATCGACAATATCTATCGCTTGGCCATGAGACATGGTTCCCATAAGGAAATGATAAACAAAACAAGTTGATTTCCAAATAGTGTCAAGCATAACATACATTAATTCATAGAAAAAGATATGATAGCACATTATTATGGGTCAGACGAATGGCCTCGACCATGTGTACGATAAGCACACGAGTATGAATCTGCCATGGGGATCTTTTTGATACCCTCACATGCAAGATAAACAACGTAAAGGCTCACTGTTAAGGATTTTTCCCCAACTGATCTAATATAGTTTGACACAAATTGGCCAATAGAGAAGACATATTTATTGCTAGCTCGCAAAAAGCTTAACGACATTGCAAAGAAGAAAATTCATTCAATTTGAGCAACAACAATAAAGGATTTCACATTACCTCATTTCTCTACAAAAATGATGATGAGAAAGGAAAATTTGTTTTGATTCCTCTACTTTTTTCCCTTTAGTCAATCCTCTATGATTTTTCCTTGGTTTTCTCCCCATGTGTTCACTACCTAATTTTCCCTATTTCGTTCAAATCTCCTCTTGCTAATTTTAGGAGATAGTGGCCATGAATTCCTTTATCTCCATAACCTTAACTGGCTTCCCACTCCTCCCATTTTTGATGGTTGACTATATCTTTTTTCATGGAAGGGGTCAACCCCTATCCCATTAGTGATGGGAGTTACAAATTTCATTCCACAATTCCATTAGTTTCCATGATAATTAAAAAATTAAACTCGAGGAAAATAGTCATATATATTCATGTACTCGCATATTTATTTGTACTTATATATACATTTATGTGTACAATTTCCTTCTTTAATATTATATACATATGCACATATATTCAAGGGACACATAAATATTTTATTTTCCTCATTCAAATACAAATACAATTTTTTTTAAAGAACAAACAATGCAAGTACTTTCACACATGACAATTATATGTGATGAAATGAGTTTTATTTTCAGGTTTTTATTGAATATCAATTTGGATAAAATAAAGTAAGGAAAGAATGCACTGATTTAAAATTCTCACTTCAAATATAAATGAAATTCATCAAATTTTCTAACATATGAAGATGTCATGATCTACTATGGTGTGTGAGATTCCAGATTCCATTATTGCTTACTGTGGTTATTCGGATAAACATGCCTACCTCACTCAAGCTCTTTTCCTTCAACCTATGTCCTACACAAACATTCTTACACTTGTCCACTTATTAGTAACTTTTAACTGATAATCTCATGAAATAATTTCTTTAATCACAAAATTGCATAATATTCATTTTCAATTTCATCATTGCATTTTTTATCAAATTCCATAAATAAAAATGATAATTTCTATTTTCCAAATATTTCAATTTCCTCAATATTTAAAATGTCATTATGAAATCAAGATATGATATTCTTCCCCACTAGAAAGAGACATCATCTCAATGTCTAATCAAAGAAAATTGTTTCACATATTTATCAATCATATTGTTTTCAAGCTAAGACATCATCATAGCATACCAATCCAAAACATTAGACAATAATATAAAGATAATCATTTATAGTCTATCTAAGAAAGAAAATGAAGGAAGTAGCATTGTCCTCATGATATTGGTCCCATTGGACCTTATACTGAACAATGTCCCTATTTTTCAACTTGACATTGCATTTATCCAAAATTCTATTGGGATCCACTAGCACCACTCCTAGATCCTCCACCTGTAAAGAATGCTAATCAAGTATATGACAGACATTTGGGGTGGTATGGTTTTATCAAGGAAAAAAGAAATACATTATATAGTTGAGATAGAGTAGGGGGTAGAGTAAGTCTTTATGCAACCGGGTTGATTACTTCCAACACATCAAATGAGCCCACATATCTTGTAGCTAGCTTGGATGAATTCCTAAAGGTAATAGAGCTCTTATGTGGATTGACTCTCAGAAAGACCTTGTCCCTGGCTATAGATTGTCTAAAGGTTATATTTTTATAGGAATAGCTCTTTTTCCTATCTTCATCCTCCTTTAATCTACTCTCAATAAGCCTCATTTTCTCTTCCATTTCTTTTAGCATCTTAGAACCCGCTATGATCTTGTCTTCCAAACTATCCCAACTGATGGGAGTATGACACTTTTTCCCATTAGATCCTCGAAAGGTCCCATACCTAAGGATGCATGATGGTACTTGTTATAAGAAAATTCTACTAGTGGTAGATACTCTTCCCATTTATACTGTTGATCCATACAATACATCTGAAGGATATCTTCTACTACCTAATTTACCCTCTTGATTTGACCATCAGTATGAGGATGGTATTATAAACTAAAGTTCAACTTAGTCCCCAATACTACATTCAAAGCGGTCCAAAACCATGATGTCATCTGTGTATCTCTATTGGATATAATGGTCTCTAGCACTCCATGTAAACAAAAGCTCTTGGAAAAATTTCTTGGCCAAGGTTAATGATCCATCCTTAAGGTTCCCTAAGAAAAAATGTGCCACCTTAGTCAACTTATTAACTACTGCCAGAATGACATCATGCCTATTCTTGCTTAAAGGTAACCCCTACGCAAAGTCCATACTAATCACTTTCCATTTATACTCAAGTATATCATGAGGATGAAGGATCCCTTCTAGATGCATGTGCTTAGCCTTGACTCACTGAAACTCCAAGCATCTGGCTACATATTCCAATACGTCCCTCTTGAGTTTCAGCCAAAAGTATAAGTTTTCAATTATGTGATCATCTTTGTAACTTTGGGGTGTCCCAAATATGGTGCACTATGGGCCTCACCTAGGACCAACTTCCTAAGCTTTCCAAAATTTGTAATTTACATCCATCTCTCATATCTTAAGATACCTTTTGTTTCAAACTAATACCCATCAAATCGATGTTCTAATGGATTCTCTTCTAGATTCTTTTTCACCTTCTCATAATGATCATCACCTTGCAAGTGTTGCACCACCTACTATCTTAGATTAAATTTCATAGAGGTCATGGCTACCAGATGTTTTTGTTTACTAAGAGCATCTGCCACTCGATTTTCCTTTCCTTTTATATACTCAATTCCAAAGTCATACTCGCTAAATAATTATAGCCACCTCCTATGACATGCATTAAGGTTAGGCTAAGTAAAAATGTATCTCAATCCTTGGTGATCTATTTTGTGGCTTTCCCAAAAGATAATGTCTCCACATTTGTAGAGCACGCACTATAGCTACTAATTCCAAGTCACGTGGCACATAGTTTACATCATGTTGTTTTAGCTTCCTAGATTCATACACCACCACTTGACCTTCTTGCATTAACACTAATCCAAATCCATCTCTTGAAGCATCCGTGATCACTGAAAATTGACCATTGGAATCTAAAATAATTAATACCAAAGCTATAGTGAGCTCCTCCTTAGGGAGCTAGAAAGCTTGATCACAGTTCTCAGTCCACTCAAACCTCTTTCCTTTCTTTTGAAGAGACATTATTAGCGATTCTATTTTAAAAAACCCTTGCACAAATTTCTTATAGTAACCAACAAGGCACATAAAACTTTGCACCTATGACATATTTTGAGGCTCCAACCATTCCAAAATTGATTTTATCTTCTTAGGCTTCATAGAGACTCCCTTAGCTAAAATAATGTGGCCTAGGTAATGCACCCCATCCTAATAAAAGGATCACTTGGATAGCTTTCCAGATATCTTCTTTCCCCCCAGATGGTGTTAGACTATCCTCAAGTGTTAGTTGTGTTCCTCAATAGACTTGGAATAAACCAAAATCTCATGGATAAAGATTAGGAAAAAATTGTCTAGACAGTCCTAAAACACACTATTCATGAGATTCATGAAGGCTGCAAGTGCATTGGTAAACCCCAATGTTACAATGGTGAACTCATAATGGCCATATCGAGTTCAAAAAGTCATCTTTGAAATATCTTCCTCCTTTATTCTCAAATGATGGTAACCAGACCTAAGATTTATTTTTGAGAATACTATTGCTCCCTTCATCTGATCAAATAATTCATCGTTCCTCAGAAGAGGGTAGCGATTCTTGATGGTCATCTTGTTCAACATTCGATAATCTATACATAGATGCAAGGTTCCATCCTTCTTTCTCACAAAGATAACTGGTGCTCCCCAACGTGACACACTAGGTCTGATAAGCCCCTTACGTAATAACTCATGTAGCTGAGCTTTCAATTCATAAAGCTCTGTGGTGGTCATCCTATATGGGGCCTAAGAATATGGCTTGGCTCTTGGCACTAAGTTGATGGATAAATTGAATTCTCACTTCAGAGGAATCTCAGTGAGATCTTTGAGAAACACATCTTGAAATTCCCTAAGAATTAGATAGTCATCAAGATATGGTTTCTCATTATTAGGCTCACTAACATGCACAACATATATGACACAACCATTCCTCTAATCTCTCTTAAGTTGCATAGCTGAGATCTGTCTAAGCTCTAGGGGTTGTTTTACCCCATGTATCTCAACCAGGTGCCCATAGTCATCCAAACAATTCACCATCTTACCCTCACAATTTATAATAGCCTTTTGCTCAGCCAACTAGTTGATTCCTAAGATTACATCATAGGATCCTAACGGTGCCATATAAAGGTTAACTTGGGTCATCAAGTTAGGAAGTTCCAACTCATTATAAAAGAGACATGAATCTACTACCCACTCTGCTCGATTCCAATACTAAATAGACCATGAATTCTTCATATAACTAGGTTGAATGGGTAGCTTAAAAATCATTCTAGGGTCTATGAAACACTCTGTAGCTCCAATATCTATTAAAATAGAAATGTTTTGGTCATAGAGCTTACCTGCTAACCATATCAGACAAGCCTGGTACTCTGCTTGCATGTTATCCACTGCTGCATGGATCTTGTGCTACATGGTATGTTGTTGGTTTCCATCCTCTTGTGACTTCGGCTTCTGAGGGCAATTAGATGCATAATGATCTCCCCTTCAAGTGTAACATCTATCACATGGTCATTTTTGAATTCTTGACTTATCTACTTTTAAGTGCCTATGGCTATCATTGTAAGCATCATTTCCCTTGTTATCCCTTTTATTCCTTCCACCTTGGTTTCCTTCTTCCTTTTTTGGAGGGTCACCTTCCCTTTTCAAGCTTCTAATATGATAGTACTTGTTTCCTATTTATCTGTCACCCCTCCAAAATATTTCTTTTCTGAACCGAGGCTTGGAGTCTGATCTCTTATGGAGATTGCAAAACTTTTGCAGCTTCTGTTCTTGATGAATAGCCTTCTCAAAATATTATGCCATAGTATGAGGATTGTGAAGATCCACTTCAACTCCAATGTAGGGTCTCAGTCCTAATATAAACTTTTGATTCCAAAAATACTCATTGGATTGATACTGTGGCATATACTTAAGTAAGTTGGTAAACTTCTCCCAATACTGCATTATTGTTAGGCCTCCATGGGTTAAATTATGAAATTGAGTCATTTTCTAGTAAAAGAAAAGTTGTGGTAGCCACCTCTTTCTAAAAGATTCAAGGAAAAACTACCAAGAAATCCCTTATTTGCAGAAGTCTCCCTTCGGCCTTCTCATTGTCCCACCAAGTAGTTGCCTCTCCAGAAAATTGATATGCTACCCAAGTAGCCTTGGTTTGATCCAATAGGTTGTGAATCCAAAAAAAAAATTCCATCTCTATGATCCAAGCCTCAGGCCCATCTCTGATGGCCTTTCCATTGAACTTTGGTGGTGCTACCTTCTTAAGATCCTTTCCAAATTCTTCCTCAATCTGAACTCAATTGTGATCCCCTTCTCCTTGGTTAGGTACCTCATTCTTGATATTTGATGTTGAAATGTTTTAAGGTTGTTTTTGGTCTTTTTGAAAGTTTATATGAATGTTTTGGTTTTCAGATTATTTGAGGTTGTTTAGTGTTTTCTCTAAGATATTTGATGTTGTTTAGGTCCTTTGAATGTTTTTGAATGTTTTGGAATTTTCCATTTTCAAATTTTTTGGGATTTTTTGATATTTTTATATGTTTTTGGGATTTTTTGATATTTTACAAATGTTTAAGGTTTTTTCGATATTTGAACGTTTGGGGATTTTCTGAGTTTTCTAAATGTTTAGGGATTTTTCAAGAGTTTCGACCAAGAACCTAACCTAAAAGACTGTCCTAGGGGCCTCAAGGGTTGATCAAATATTAGCCTTGCCTATGTTATACACGCAACGACCATGTAGTTCAAGTGACTCAACTTATTGAAATCAATATATGAACAGTTGAAGAAATGTCAATTTATTATGACAGACTCCTAAAGGATTGACCTAGGGTGTCTCGAGGGCACATCAATGATGGCCTTGCCTACGTTCAAGCTTAGAGACTCAGTTTGACAACAAGGTACTATTTTTGGATTTTGGATGTTCAACCTTTTTAGGGATTTTTGATGTGCTTTGGATGTTTTGGATTTTTATTTTACAATTTTATGAATGCTATTGTATTTTAGCTGTATAGGATTTTGCAAATGTTTTATGAATATTTTTTGGATTTTTGATGAGATTTCCAATAACCTTAAGATATTCAAGAACCCGATCTGATCCATAAGGAATTTTCCCTAGTGTGATATGATAGAATACCTCGATATAGGTAGGACAAACTGACATTTGGAATATTCCAAGTAGTACTAAGGGGATGCAATAATTCAAAATATCAAGCTATGATAAGGATGCAGATGGGAAATGGAATAAATATGATGAATGAGGCGATGGATGGATGGATGGAATGATAGGATAAAGATCCTAGGTGGATGGAGGTGTTTTATTTACATGAGGTGCCTGTTTTCCATGTTTTCACCAAGGTACTTGCCTAAAGCACCACCGAAGTGGTTTTCACTAGAGGACAATTTTTTTTCTTTTTCAATCCTGATTCCTATTTTTTTTAATTTTGATCATTTTTTGATTTTTTTTGTGTTTTTCAGATTTATACCCTTCAATACTAGGCATAAATTTTTTTAAGATGCAAGCTATTGGTTGGCTCCCATAAGGGTTCACCTTCAAGTGTTTACAATTGGTATGCTCTTGATCCATTGTAGGGGTTCACCTTCAGGTGTTTACAATTGGCTTACTATGATGATGAAGAGTAGGGGTATGGAATGTTCCAACACTCTAAAAAAACCACTCCTTCAAACCCTTAGTCATCAATTGATAGGCTTTCCTTCATAAACCTCCATTCTCACTTGTAGCCTTTCAAAAAGGCCTTTTTAGATGTAACTTTTGGAGAAAACCTAATATACAAAAAAGGTGACCTATTTCAGATACCCATTTGGCTCTTCATATACACATCTCAAAATGAGATAGGGTTCCTTTCTATGGAAAGACACAAAAACTATTTGTCCTCCTTTTGACTAGGCCTAATTGATAATCCTAGGGCTAGTGAAAACATATGGACCTTCATAAACCACTCAAATGATATAATTATGAATTTTCCTTTGGTGAACACATAAAAAACATCTAAATGAAGTTTTTCACTAAGTTCTAAAATTTTTCAATAGTTAAATCACAAGATATGAATTTTTTTAGGCTTCCTAGAAAACCTAGGTCTGCTATAGGCAGTTTTGAGAAATAGGCATGTTTGACCCTTCAAAATGCATTTCCAAAATTAATGGTGAAAATAAAGTTTTGTTGTAACATCAAAATATTTCTATTCATCTAAGTTTCAGACTCGTACTAGTTTGTACAGGGTTGTACAAGCACATTTTCAGACTACAAATTCTGGAAAACATTGTTAGAATATAGCAACCTTCACCAAAATGATCATAACTTATTCAAATCTTAATGAAATTTGATGAGACTTGAAGAAAATGAAAGTATATTCACATGGAAACAAAATAAAATTTATTTTAGATCAAAATATGGACTGTACAATCTGTACCAAATGAGAGAACATGACTAAATGTTAGAAAATGCTTAGAAAATGATTGCTTCATTCATGAAAACTTAAAAAAAAATGTCTCCAACCCCCAATTCGAGTTTTGGAGGGTGTCCTTATACATTTACAACCAAAAAAAACTATTTTAAACCACCTTTTGATTATTGTTTTAGCAAAACACCTTAATGATACTTTTTGACAAGTTGCTTAACAACTTTTTTAGCAACTTTTACAATTTTTACAATATTTGCCTAAATTTCACCTAATGACCAAAAATGGTCTGAAACCAATTAGGATGTTCTCAAATTACCTTCTTTACATCAATCAAACCAAAATAAAGCAAAAACCAAAGTTTCACAATATAACCCAAAATTGCATCAAAGGTGCTCTAGCACGATGTGATGACAAAGGGACCTAACCAATTAGGCTCAAACTTTCCTTTATTGTACTGATCTAGAAAATTCTTTTGATTCTACTTTAAGACAAGATCCCCTACCTAGAAAGACCAACATTTGATCTTCTTTTTATAGCTCTATTTCAATAAGTTTTGATACACTCGCAAGTGATTAAGAACGTCAAGATGACACTCATCTAGGAATTCTAGCTCATTAAACCAAGATATTCTCTATTCTTCATCAGTGATTAGGTTTTTTAGTAACACTCATAGTGATGGGAGTTCAACCTCAATAAGAAAAATATCTTTTTATCTGTATACCGAGGAGAAATGGGTTGCACTTGTAGATGTGCAGATACTGGTTCGATAGGCCCAGAGAGTGGAATTTAATTGCAGATGCTAGTCATGACTAGCTTCATTGACTATTTTCTTTAGGATTTTTAGAATGGTCTTGTTTGTAGCCTCAACTTAGCCATTGCCTTGGGGGTAATATGGGGTAGAGAATTGGTGTTGGATGTTGAATCTTTGACATAGCTCTTTTACATCCTAATTCTTGAAGAGTGTTTTGTTTCCTGAGATAAGGGTTTATGGAACACCATAACGATAGATTAGGAAATTCATGATAAATTTGGAAATTTTCTTCCCCATTATATAGGTCATAGGAATGGCTTCGACCCACTTGGTAAAATACTTAGTGGTTTTTATGATAAACTTGTGGCCATTGGATGAGGTTGGGGTGATCTTTCCTATGAGGTCAAGCCCCCACTACAAGAAAGGCCAGGGTTTGATCATTGGTTGGAGTTCTTGAGCTAGAGCATGAATCATATCTCTATGATGTTGACACTAGACAAATTTTTACACATACTGATGGTCTTCTCTTTCCATAGTTGGCCAGTAGTACACCATCCTCAACAATTTCTTAGCTAAAGTCATACCATTAGAATGGGAACCACATATGCCATCATAAACTTCTGTTAAAGTGGTCAAGGTTTCCTCTTGGTTAAGACATCGTAGTATTGTCCCTTTGATGATTTGGCGGTAAAGGGTATCACCTAGGATCACAAATCGAGATGCCTTCTTGACAAAGGTATTTTTAAGGTTGGAGGTGATATCAAATGGGAGGGTTCCTCTACTTAGGTAGGTGAATATTTCATGGTACCATGGGGATCCAAGACCAACAATGAAACACAAAAATTCAGATTCAGGGATTTTGATAGTTGGTATGAGAAGCTATTCTACCAAGAATCCTCATTGGAGGATGTTGTTTGGCATGTCTAACAGTGATCTGATTGTTGCCATGGCATCTGTTTCTCTATTGTTCATGTGAGGAATCTATTCAAAGTTTATATCTATGAAAAGGTCTTTGAGACTTTCTACCATCTTCTTGTAAGGAGTAAGCTTATCGTCCTTAGTTTGGTAGTCATCATTTGACTTAGTTGATAACCAACTGTGAGTCTCCATAGACTTTCATCTCTTGTATTTTCCATTGAACTTCTATCCTTAGACCTATGATTAGGGCTTTGTACTTAGCAATGTTGTTAGTACATAGAAATGATAGCTTGTATGAATTTGGAATGCAACCACCTTGAGGGGTGATAAAAATAATAATGGCTCCTAATCCATGTTGGGTAAATGATCCATCAAAGTACATTTTCCACTGAGTTGTGAGATTGACAAGGAATAGTGATTCATCAAGGAACTCAGAAATCAAGGGGTTCTCTGCATAGATAGGTGCCTCTTCTAGTTGGTTTGTGATCACTTGTCCTTTGATTTCCTTGCACTCCACATAATCTATGTAAAATTCAATTAAGATCATAACCCATTTGGCCATTCACACAATGAGCGTTGCTTTGGATGAAAGGTATTTAAATGGGTTGATTTTTGTAATAAGTTTGATTTGATGTGACAACATGTAATGTCTAAACTTTTGCGAGGAAATAACCACTGCTAAGCATGCTTTCTCAGTGGGTGAATAGTTCATTTTATAGCCAACCAAGGTTCTACTGATATAATAGATGGGTCTTTCCTTTCCCTTTGCATCATGTTGTCCCAAAACAACACCTAATGCTGCTGATGTTGCTATGATATATAGGATCAATGGTTTGTTTGGTATTGGTGGCATGAGCACTGGTGGTGTCAATAGATAGTATTTGATCTACTAGAAATATTTATCACACTTCTCATCCCACTTGTAAGCCATTCCTTTATGGAGAAGATGTGAGAAGGGGTGGATTTTATCTGATAGTTGGGCTATCAACCTTCTGATGGACTGTAATCTTCCTTGTAACCCTCTCATTTGTTGTAGTGTTTGTCGTGGTTCCATGTCTAGGATGGATTTTACCTTTGCTGGATCAATTTCTATCCCTCTTTGTGACATGATATATCCAAGGGTTTTTCCTGATGTAACCCCTATTATCAATCAGGATTGCACCCTAGCTAAGTTAGACTTAACTTTCCTGTTGAAACATGGAAACACTCTCAGGTTGTGGGTAACCTATGGCAAGAATGAATCTCTAGATAGGGATAGTTCCCATGGAAGATCACCTAAACTACATAATTTTTCTAAGGAAAGGGTTTAGAAAGATAACTTGAAATGAAATCCTAAACCTAATGGAAATGCACCAAAACTTTAACTTATTTTGATAACTTCACTCACAATCAGTTTCTCAAAACATTAACTCTCACAATCTCATTTAAAACATACAACTCAATAGTGATTTGCATGAAGGCTCAAAAATTGAACACAACACACAACCTGAATCATATGTAATTCTTGCACAAAAATTCACAATAAAAAGACATAAAAAGGATTTAGTACTTTGAATCACAATGATAATCAAATTTCTACTACAAATATGAGACAAAACATGAGATAGGAATGCTCTGGTATTTTATTAAAACTGAAGGAGTATGCAAAAATGAAAATCTGAGTACAAATATCAATCTTACAAAACTTTCTACAAGTGAGAAAGAAAGTAAGAAGCAAATCTAAACTGAGAAAAACTAAGTTTTTCTACAACTTATATCTCCAAAGTGTCTCCAATAATGAGAATGGAAAAATCTGAGTGAAAAGCTCTCTGAAATAGAAATTTGAATGTCATTTTGAAGATCAATAGAAAAGCCTCCAAAATAGTGCCCTTGAACTGATCCAAACTAGGTGAAAAAGGTGGCAAGATTCCTGCCAAAGAAAATCAACCCAAAAAGAGTAAAAAAGCATCCAAATCTGACTAAAAACTAAAATGGAAACTTCAGTTTGCTTGTTTTTCTGATTTTTCTAAAAAAACTCAAACTCTCAAAAGAAAATTTCTAGGAGAACTTGAGTGTGCCATTTAACTACATTTTAAAATAATAAGTATTAAGATAACTTATAGAAACATTATCTTAATATTGTTTTTTATTGATTAAGCAGGCAAAAGGGGACTTGACCCAAACATAAAGTACATCATGAAAATAATAGCTGGTGGTGAGAAAC
>VDFB02000015.1:40100171-40185290 GCA_007258455.2 Sequoia sempervirens
CCTCATTTTGAGGCTGTCGTTATTTATTTTATGGAGCTCATTTCTGCAAGCATTGCAATTTATTCTTCTACAACAAACAATGGGTAAGCTCTGCACTTTGCATTTATCTCTTTTTTCCTTGTAAAAATAAGCTCGATTTGAGCTCATTATGAACAAAATAATGAATGTTATTTGTTTATCTGCATTTTGAATGCAGGTTTCTATATGCTAGACCCATGATTTATTTCACTTATGATGCCTTTCTTGCTTGTATGGTCATGACTTCACAAGGTATTCTGGGTCTTCTTATCTTCGAAGAAAGTATGAGGGTTTCTCCATTATTCAGTATATATAATTTCTTACATAAACCCTTGTGGGCTTGGAAATTTTTGAGATAAAAAGAGACTTCCCAGGTCGTGACCATGAGAACCAAAACTGGGTTTTCTCATTTTTCTTAATGTGGTGCATATTGTTCATTTTTTTTTAGAGAAATAAAAGAAGATTTTCTCCATATAAGGTCATGGCCTTTCAAGCTTATGGGTATCTCTAAAATTTTGCACAACCTTGAGCTTCTTCATTTTTTCTATGTTTGCATCTTCTTTATGTTTTCAAAGAAATGGGTTTTAAAAACCCTCAGTAATGGCTTTCTATTTCATGGAAAACATAGACAACTTAGGCTCAACCTCACCATCAAACTACAGACTCATTATATTCAAAACCCTAGCTCAATTTGATGCTTTTGAGAAATGCATTCTTTGCTACTCCCAGATATGATAGAATGAAATACTATTGTTTACTTTCTCAATAGAAGTGAAAATCATTTCTATCTCATTCTGGGTTTACACTTCAAAGCACCTTTTGAGTGTCTTTCACTTGCATTCTTTCTCAAAATACTTCATGGCTGCTAGTGTATTTATATTTTTCATTCTACAAAGAAATGAATGAAGGGATTTTGTTAATTTCCCTCATTTACTACACCAGGTTTTTCTTACAACATGTTTTGCATTTGGTAAACAAATGCACCTACATGTATTTTGAGGCTCCACCACTATAGATTTAAGTTCACTTCTACATTCTGAAAAATGTGCAAAACAATACTTCCTTTCACCATCTTGTTTCTTTAGAAGCATCAAACACTCGATTACAAACCCTCCTTTTATGTGTTATCTTTCAAGGTTGAACCATATCAAAGTAATGAAACAATGAATCATGAATAACATGCCTTTATGATGCTGTCCTATATGCAAAAGTTATTGCCTTATTCAAATTCGCATACCCAGATTTATGATGAGCTTCATCCATCTTCCATGTTATGAATTAATCAATCTCACTTTAATATTATTTACTTTTGCACTTTCAATACCTTTTACTCCCTTCACTCTTGATAAAGCACATGATCACTGCCCCACCATTATGAGTTGTGTAATGAATGATTGATGACCATTCCACCTCAATACTCTTGTGAACCATGTACTCTTCTTGACCCTTATATGTAAGTAGTGTTTGTAAAGTACCTTAATGAAACATGTTTATGATGAACCCTCCATGTTGGAATTGAATATTATAAGCAACATAAGAAGCAACACTTTCTTTGCTTCCCCCTTATTGCGAACACTTGAAACAACATAATTAGAAACAATAAAATGTTACATGGTAGCAATAAGCACAAAATCTTGATAGCAACAAAAAGATTTCAATAGGAAAATGATGCATTTTATTCTGTTCTGCACTTAATTTAGGCACTCAAATGAGCTCATTGCTCATTTATGATTTTCACTTCATTTCTCTTTGAATGGATTGTCATGAATGAGCAATGAGATTGAGGATCTTGCAGTCACTTTATGAGTTACTCCTTCAACTGAAAATGTTTCTATTTGAGCATTATAAATATGTTTCCTATCACATTCCCCTTTTGAGAATTAGAAGTAGCATGTTGGGCTCAACCCTTGTGGGAGCCTATTTTTGCACCACATGCTATGATGTCTTTAGAAATGAATCAACAACATGATTTTTCCTATACCTTCATAGTGAACAAACATGTTAGATAAAAAATAATGAGGCTCAATGCTCCTGTGATATTTTATCTTTCAGGTTCTCTTGCATGCATCTAATATTTGTTCAACTGATTCAATGCATCATAGGAAATGTACCATTTTTTTGTTGATAGGGAACATAGGATGACTCATATTCATAGCTCTAACAACTCTTCTTATCATGATGAAGGTTCACTCAAAGATCAAGAGTGAGGAGGAGCAAGTTGCAATGGAGATCAAATCAATACTTTAATAAAGAAATGATGGATATGTCTCTTCTTATATTCTTCTTTTCCTTTATTTATCTTCAAATGCATAATATATTCCTTATCTTGTATTGGTTCAGCTACTCCCACGACTTGTGTGGGACATTTGATTACTCCTTTCTTTCCAATGAATTATAAAAGCAACACTGGTTCAGTTTTGTGTATATTTTTTTGCAAAATGAATGAAACATTGTAAAATGAATGAAATAATTTCAATATGAATGAAAGCAACTTCTTACAATTCATGCATTCTCCTTAATGCTACAAAGTATTGAATAAAAAACTAAATCCTTTCTTTTCTTTTTGTAACACATTGGACAATAACAATTGAACTCTTTCTTTTAAAATTTAATATGCAATGGTTAAGCATGACAGAAATATGTTAGCATATTTTCACCTAAAAATGAAAACAAACTACATTAACTCTGCCAAATCGAGTTGTAGGTGAAAATTTAGCAATATTTCTAGCGATTTCTGATGAATGCTTGCCTACTAAGCATATAGACTAGTTTCCTTAAACAATTCATTGGGCGTGGAGTCAAATCTTCCCCCCTCTCAAACTCATAAAACCATTAAAACCCTACTGCAATACTCCAAACAACAAAAGAAAACCAAACAAAACCAAACTGAAAGCAAACTAAAAGGCCCTGATGGCCAACAAACATGTGCAACAACACTTAGGGAAAGAAAACAACTAAAATAAATGTGCCTTAATTCTTATTAACAACAATACTAATCCTACTCTACACTAACCAGCAGTGATAGTGCTCAAACATGACTGTTCACTAATTGTGAGAAATAACTTCCCTTTCTAATTAAGAAAGGTTGCTCTGGAAGGTGATGAGTCAACCAAAAGAGATGGGGAAAGATCAAATGCCACACAAGTTGAGACAACACTTTTTTGAGAAGGAAAATGTTGTCACTTACCCACCTATCTTGATTGGTGAACCAGTGGTGATTAGGTGAACAAGTGGACTAGTTGTGTTCAACTTGGTACCTTATTTGATGCTCTAGATCAATGCTTCCATGGGGTTGCTCCTTCTTGCTAGCTTCCATTCGAGCTAGATGCCTAATAGGATATCCCCTTGACATATTTGGACTAGAGAGAAAACAATTTGAATGATTGGAAATAATAGCATCACCTTAACCTTGCATGATATCTTGCCATGTCAATTCCTCCTCCATAGTCAATGGATTGTCCTCTTCTGTTAGGGTAGCCAATAACTCATCAAAGCTATCAACTCTCAGAAGGCTCATATGAACAACTAGTATAATCTCAAAATCCTCATTATTTCCCAAAGAGGAACCCTCTAGAACAAGATTTCCTTCTTCAATGAAGGAAGGAAAATTCTTAGACAATGAAATAGTCTCCTCCAACAAACCCTCAATTGGAACCTTAGCTTCAAGCTCCTCTTTGCAACAAAAAGGGAGCCCCTCCAACCAATCAACATCATGTTGCTGGTTAGGCTGCTCCATAACTAGTGACTCATTCAGAAATATAGTCACTTCCACCTCTTGCCTTTATTGTTCAAGATAACCCTCCTCCAAAGATGTTGGTATAACATCTAAGCGTGAGCAGAAAAGCTCAATTTCACCTTGAAATAGATCCTCCTCAAGCTCTTGATCATTCATATCAGGGCTGCTTTCACATATCTATTCTTGGATCAATACCTTATCTAAATGGTCCTAATCACTGTGGTGGTTAGAACTTGGCATAGCCATGCCATTTTCAATTTCATACTCAAATTTAGGAAGCTCATCAAACAGATTAACTAGAAACTAAGGTTCAACACCAATTTCTTGCACATTATCTAAGTTTGTAATAGAGACCTTAAGATCATTCCAAAGAAAATTTTCTTCACAATTTTCCAAGTTTTTTGATGAAAATGGGATGTCCTTTACCTCATGACAGCTTTCACTAAGCCTATTGGGCTCCAAAATAGGTTCACCATTATTCCCTTCTTCTTGATCCAAGGTTCTATTATCATATTGATGATCTTCACTCAACAACTCACCACAATGTTTGACATCATCCTGCTCTTCATCTTCCTCATCGTTGTACTAGCTAGATACCTCAAAATAGTTATCAATATCTTGCTACACTGGTTGATCCTTTGAGATAAATACTGAAACATTTTCATCCTCTTCAATAAAACTAGGAAGCTCATCAATAAAAACAAACAAAGACTCATTTTTGGAAATCTTTTCTTGTTCGATCTTTTGCTGCTATAGTTGAGAACACTCCATAGCTAAAAGGGATAGATCTACCTTTCTAATCTTCACCCAAAGGAGTGCAACATCCTAATAAAAGGCTTCCTCCTTAGATTCATCAAGTGGGTAAATTTGGGGATCTTCTTAGGTTTCTTGCGAGGAAGAATATTGCTCAAGGGGTTTGTTCTGTTACTATCCTAGGCTAAAACTAATCATTTTCTTCAACTTGTGAGGGATGAAGGCTTTTGAAACTTGGGATTTCAAGCTTAAGAGATCGGTATGGGGAGTTAAAGACCTTATCTTTCCTAAAACTTGGAATCTCAACTTTAGGAATACTAAGAGGCTCATTTTGTCTAAAACTTGGAAATTATATTTATGAACCTCTTCTCGAACAAGGCGATTTGGAACTGCAGGAGTTTCTTGGGCTTCATGCCTTTGTGTTTCTGACCCTTGCTCATAGAGATATGTCTAATAAGTCATCTCTTCTTGTTGCTGATTATACTCATGTTGCCTCTTGATATCCTCTACATGCTTTGTGAAGTCATGCATGAATTCAAACAACATACCCTTTATGCTTGCAATCTCCTCCTTTTCATGCTCTTGGAGCTGGTTTTGAGTATATGAAGGTCGATATGGAGGCTGAGTAGGGGTGGGTGGGTGGTAATTATATTGTGCATGCTGGTTTCTTTGAAAATCAAAGGAATTGGGGGTAAAATCAACATAATGATATGCTTGATCAGACTAGAAAGAGGGTATATGAGCATGATTTTCATGATATGATGGATGGTATGACATATTTTCATGAAGCATTGACATATTCATTCATTGTAAAGCTATAAAATGGAGTGAAGAGATGATTTTGTAACATACACACACTTAGATCTACATGCAAAATAAAAGAATGTAGTTGCAAGGTATACACTTAAACCTATAAAGGTTGGAAATGCTATTGCATATACCAAAATAGTAGCTTAAAACTTGAAAAACTTCTTTGAAAACAAGTTTCAGAGTTCCACTAGGTGTGCCAAAAATTGTTTTCAATCAGGATTGCACCCTAGCTAAGTTAGACTTAACTTTCCTATTGAAACATGGAAACACTCTCAGGTTGTGGGTGACCTATGGAAAGAATGAATCTCCAAATAGGGCTGGTTCCCCTGGAAAATCACCTAAACTACATAATTTTTTTGAGGAAATGGTTTAGAAAGATAACTTGAAATGAAATTCTAAACCTAATGGTGATGCATCAGAACTTTAACTTATTTTGATAACTTCACTTGTAACCAGTTTCTCAAAAAAATAACTCTCACAATCTCATCTAAAATATACAACTCAACAGTGATTTGCATGAAGGCTCAAAAATTGAACACAACGCACAACTTGAATCATATGAAATTCTTACACACAGATTCACAATAACAAGACATAAAAAGGATTTAGTACTTCTAATCACAATGAACAACAAATTGCTACTATAAATATGAGACAAAACATGAGATAGGAATGCTCTGGTGTTTTATTAAAACTAAAGGAGTATGCCAAAATGAAAATATGAGTACAAATATCAAGCTTACAAAGCTTTTTGCGAGTGAGAAATAAAGTAAGAAGCAAATCTAAACTGAGAAAAAATAAGTTTTTCTACAACTTATATCTCCAAAGTGTCTCCAATAGTGACAATGGAAAAATATGAGTGAAAATCTCTCTGAAATAGAAACTTGAATTCCATTTTTGAGCTCAAGAGAAAAGCCTCCAAAATAGTGCCCAAAATTGATCCAAACTAGGTGAAAAAGGTAGCACGATTCCCTCCAAAGAAAATTGACTCAAAAAGAGTAAAAAACCATCCATTTCTGAGTGAAAGCTGAAATGGAAAGTTCAGTTTGCTTGTTTTTTCTGATTTTTCTCAAAAAGACTCAAACTTTGAAAAGAAAGTTTCCAGGAGAACTCGAGTGCACCATTTAACTGCATTTTAAAATAACTAGTATTAATATAATTTATAGAAACATTATCTTAATATTGTTTTACATCATTGCAGTTTTGATTTTATAGAAAGAAGGCCTTGATTTACACTTGATTTGATTTTTCCAAAATAAAAACCTTCCTAATATGAGCTTTTGATTTTTTTTTCAAAACCAAAATTACATCTTTAATTTTTGATTTTTTATAAAAATCAGAAAATAGTTTAAGGCACCAATCACATGATGTTTACTCAATAGTCATAAGGGGACCCTAGGGTTTTCAAGACTTAGGAAAAAATCATAAAAAATTAAAGGCATCGATAATGTGATTTTCCTCCAAAAGTCAAGAAAAGAAACAAGGCATTAACTAACCTAGGCTTGTAATACATGTTCAAAGCATAATATCATAGGGTATTAGTGAAGTAATTTTGATTGTTAATTTGATGTGATAAAAATCACAACTCAAATTAGGGTAAAGCATGAAAACCCTAAAGAAAAACTTTCAAGCCCTCACTTTTTGGCCTCATTTTCACATTGATCATGAGAAGAAAATGGCTCTGCCCAGGCCGCTAACACCATTAGGGTTTTGAGCTCGAAATATGCAATTCACTATTGCTTTGGAGATATTTTCATGAAGATATTCAAAAAAGAATATAGAGGTAAGTTTATTTTGATACAATATTGAATTTCAACCTCCATTTTGAGTGCATTTTTGGCCTTCTTGGCCACAACCATGACATATTTTCTGATGTCTTTTATCTTTTTTTCCATTCTATCAACACCTTCCCTCATTTTGAGGCCGCCATTATTGAATTTCTGGAGCTCATTTTTGTGAGCATTGCAATGTATTCTTCTACAACAAACAATGGGTAAGCTTTGTACTTTTCATTTATCTCTTATTTCCTTGTAAAAATAATCTTGATTTGAGCTCATTATGAAAAAAATAATGAATGTTATTTGTTTCTCTACATTTTGAATGCAACCCATGATTTCTTTCATTATGAGGCTTTTCTTGCTTTTATGGCCATGGCTTCGCAAGGAATTTAGGGTCTTCTTATCTTTGAAGAAAGTATGAGGGTTTCTCCATTTTTTGGTATATATAATTTCTTACATAAACCCTTGTGGGCTTGGCAATTTGTGAGACAAAAAGAGACTTCCCAAGTTGTGGCCATGAGAAAACAAACAGTGTTTTCTCATTTTTCTTAATGTGGTTCATATTGTTCATTTTTTTTTAGAGAAATAAAAAGATCTTTCTCCATACAAGGCTGTGGCCTTTCAATCTTCTGGGTATCTCTAAAATTCTGCACAAGCTCAAGCTTCTTCATTTTTTCTGTATTTGCATATTCTTTATGTTTTCAAAGAAATTAGTTTTAAAAACCCTCGGTCATGGCTTTCTATTTCATGGAAAGCATAGACAAATTAGGCTTGGCCTCACCATCAAACTACAGACTCATTATATTTGAAACCCTAGCTCAGTTTGATGATTTGAGAAATGCATTCTTTGCTACTCCTGAATATAATAGAAATAAATGCTATTGTTTACTTTTTCAATAGAAATTAAAATAATTTCTATTTCATTTTGGGTTTACACTTCAAAGCACCTTTTGAGTTTCTTTCACTTGCATTCTTTCTCAAAATCCTTCATGGCTGCCAATGTATTTACATTTTTCATTCTACAAATAAATGAATGAAGTGATTTTGTTAATTTCCCTCATTTATTGCATTGGGTGTTTCTTACAACATGTTTTGCATTTGGTAAAAAAATGAAACTACAAGTATTTTGAGACTCCACCACTATAGATTTAAGTTCACTTCTGCATTCTGAAAATGTACAAAACATTACTCCTTTTCACCATCTTGTTTCTTTAGAAGCATCAGACACCCAATTACAAACCATCCTTTTATGTGTTATCTTTCAAGGTTGAACCATATCAAAGTAATGAAACAATGAAACATGAATAACATGACTTTATGATGTTTTCCTATATGAAAAATTTATTGCCTCATTCAAACTTTCATACCCAAATTTATGATGAGCTTCATCCATCTTCCATGTTATGACTTAATCAATCTCACTTTATTGTTATTTAATTTTTCACTTTCAATACCTTTTACTCCCTTCACTCTTGATAAATCACATGATCACTACCCCACCATTATGAGCTATGTAATGAATGCTTGATGACCATTCCACCTCAGTACTCTTGTGAACCATGTACTCTTATTGCCCCTTATATGTAAGCACTATTTGTAAGGTACCTTAATGAAACATGTTTACAATGAATCCTCCATGTTGGCATTGCATATTATAAGAAGCATAAGAAACAACACTTTCTTTGCTTCCCCCTCAATGTGAACACTTCAAACAACATAATTAACAACAATAAAATGTTACATGGAAACAATAAGCACTAATTCTTGATAGCAACATAAAATTTTCAATAGGAAAATGATGAATTTTATTTTGTTTTGCACTAAATTTAGGCACTCGAATGAGCTCATTTCTTATTTATGATTTTCACTTCATTTCTCTTTGAATTTATTGTCATGAATGAGCAATGAGCTTGAGGCTCTTGCAGTCACTTTATGAGTTACTCCAGCTAAAAATGTTTCTATTTGAGCATTATGAATATGTTTCCTATCTCATTCCCCTTTTGAGAATTAGGGGCAACATGTTGGGCTCAACCCTTGTGGGAGCCCATTTTTGCACCACATTCTATGATGTATTTATAAATGAATCAACAACATGATTTCTCCTATACTTGCACAGTGTACAAACATGTTAGATAAAACATAATGAGGCTCAATGTTCCTATGATATTTTATCTTTCAGGATCTCTTGCATACATCTAATGTTTGTTCAACTAATTCAATGCATCATATGTGATGTACTATATTTTATTTGATAGGGCACATAGGAAGACTCATATCCGGAGCATTAATGACTCTTCTTATCATGATGTAGGTTCACTCAAAGATCAGGAGCGAGGAGGAGCAAGTTGCAATGAAGATCAACTCAAGACTTTAATCAGGCAATGATGGATATGTCTCTTCTTATATGCTTATTTTCCTTTCTTTATCTTCAGATGCATAGTATATTCCTTATGTTGTATTGGTTCAACTACTCACATAGCTTGTGTGGGACATTTGATTACTCCTTTCTTTCCAATATATTATAAAAGAAACACTTGTTCAGTTTTGTGCATATTCCTTTGCAAAATGAATGAAACAGTGTAAAATGAATGAAATAATTGCAATATGAATGAAAGAAGCTTCTTACAATTCATGTATTCTCTTTTATGCTACAAAGTATTGAATGAAAAAACTGAATCCTCTATTTTCTTTTTGTAACACATTGCACAATAACAATTGAATTGTTTCTTTTAAGCTTTAATATGCAATGGTTAAGCATGGCATAAATATGTTAGAATATTTTCAACTAAAAATGAAAATAAACTACTTCAACTTTACCAAATCGAGCTATAGGTGAAAATTTGGAAAGAACCCCAAAAAAACACTTTTTAAGATTTAGCCTTACTTTGTATTCTTCAATTTTTTCAAAGATGGGCCCTGAGAATTATATGTGGTCATTCCTTTTCTTTGATTTTTCCAAAATATCATCCACATAATCTTCAACTATTTTGTGGATCATGTCATGAAAGATGATGGCCATTTCTCTTTGATAGGTTGCTCTTGTATTCTTTAACTTGAATGGTATCATGTTCCAAGAATATGTCCCCCATGAACAAGTGAATGCAATTTTTTGTTGATCCTCCTTGGCAATCATGATTTGATCTTAGCTTGAGAAACCATCCATGAGTGACAACATTTCATGCCCAACTATTAAGTCCATAATGATGTCAATGTTCGGAAGAGGGAAATCATCCTTTGGGCATGCCTTGTTTAGGTCTCTAAAATATGTGCATATTCTGATGCCCCCAGTGGATTTTGAGACTGGTATCGGGTTTGAAACCCACTTAGGATAATGTATCATTTGGATGAATCCAATGTCAAGAAGCTTTTGTAACTCATGTTTTATAAAGAGTGTTATATGAGGGTGCATCTTCCTTAATTTTTGCTTTATTGGATTGGATTAAGGATAGACTTCTAAGTGATGCACAACCACTTATGGATCAAGACTCGGCATATTAGTTTATGACCATGCACAATTAGTTCTTCACTCTTTTAGAAATTCTGTTAGGTTTTTTGTTCTTCATCCAACAAGGATTCAACATAGAAAGTGAACTTGGGTGCTTCTTTTGTTCCCACATTGACTGGAGTGGCCTTTTCTACTAGCACTATTGACTTCTCTAAATGCATTTCACTAAGGGGGAGATTGAATCCTTCATCCTTGGATGCCTCAAAAAGGTTTTCACACTTAGATACGTCCTTTGTTTTTACTATTTTAGGATTAGAACGTACCATAGTGTGGTTTTCACTCAAAGATCTACATGTTAATTGCATTTCATCAATTTTGTGACTAAAGGATTCAATCATCTCCCCATAGTATGCTTTTGTGTCTATCCCAAAGCCCCATGAATTTTGAGATCACTTCATCATTTTTTAATAAATCTGAATCAGTGGTCCTTGTTGGTCCATGTCAATTAGTTGTGGGTATACTAGGTGTATTTCAGTCAGTTGATTGTTTGGAGAAAAGGATGTAATGGATATTATGAAAAGGGAGTTATTCTCAAATAGGTCAACAACATCAAGGGGGAAGTCATCTAAGGTCATGTCACATGATGTAGATAACCGAGAGCAAGCCTCAGCCCGTTTAGTGGAAGTACCCTTGACAATAAGGGTGACCTTGCTAGTAGTACAACCTAGGCTAAGATTCTTTAGTCATTTCCCAGGAATGACAGGTTCTAGAAAACCACTATCATTCTATCCCAGTTTCTCATTTTTGTTATAACCTATTCCCTTCATTATCCACAAGCCTTTGTTATCATCTTCCATGGGAAGAGTGAGGATAGGTCACTCATCTTGATAGAGTAGTGTAGAGACATCTTCCTCATTGACATCTTCATGGTTCAAATCCCCCCACTCGGTGAAGGTAGTAGCTTCCATCTTGATTGTATTGGGCTCTTTATTGCTAGATGTGTGTTTCCCATGTGATTGAGGAGAAAGAGGTAGTTCTCCTAAGAAAAAGGTATTCTTCATTAGATTATAGTTTCCACAACCATCATCTTAGATCACTGCTTTGATGTCGGGTACATTTTGCATAATGGGTGTTTTTGTCTCTAATAAAGATGCAAGGGGTGATGGGTCATCAAATGAGTTCGATGGTGTAGGCCCTTCGTCATTCTTGGGTATTTGGTATATCTTATAGAACTCGGCTGGGTAGTGCGATAATGCCTTGTGATACTTGTTCTTGGTTGTCATATGCTCTAATGGTGGTGCTCTTTTCCTTCTTGGTCATATATGTTCTTGATCAAATGAAGGGCACAAATGTTCAAACCAACACCTCCATCTACTAAGACTCTTTTTACCTTGTTCTTATGAATGATGACCTCAAGGTGTAAAGCAAAATTATGGGATGGTAGGTCTGTAATTAGGGGTAAAATATTAAGGTTAATGCAATAAAGCATATAAATCAAACCCTAATAAACAACGAAGCACAAATGAGCATAAAGACATAAAACATAAAACAATATTACCAAGTCTTCATGCCACCATTGATTCACCTCCATTGCACTTCTCCATTTTTCTTGAATATGATAATTGCCCTCATATTTGAGTGTGCAATAATAAGCCTATGATAAGTGACTAGCAAAATATTGACGATTGTTGTCTCACACTAGTGACATGTACTTGCATAATATGCGTAGATAATGAAAATGACAAGGGTAAGGTCTTTTATAGAAAAGAAAAATTTGAATGAATGGTGGAGATTGGATGCCAATAAGATGTTTTAATCAAAGGCCAAGATTGAAAGTTGTAGTATGAAATAGGGTTAGGGCTAAATTAGGGAAAATGATAAAGATGAAGGGTTGAGATTGAATTATGAGATAATTCAATCAAGGGCTAATATTAAATGAGATGTCAAGAGATAAGATTTGATGTGGAAGATAAGATTGGAATGGATAAGGAGGTGATAGGAGAAATTAAATAATAAAAAATATTTAATTTAGGTGGCCAATGAATAATTAGATAATTAAAATAATTATTTAATTATAGAGGAATGTGATAATTGGAATCATTTTGAATTAAATAATGATTTAATTAAAAATTCAAGAGAGTGGACCAAATCAAATAAATAAAATTTATTTAATTTATGAGAGAAGAGGCTAATGAATAATTAAATAAATAAAATAAAATTATTTAATTATAGTGGAAAGTGGATAAAATTAAATACATTAGAATTTATTTAAGTTTAGAAAGAAGGGGATTTAATTAGGGACATGATTAAATAAATAAAATTTATTTAATTAATCAAGGAGGAATAAAGATAAAAAATGAATTAATTAAATAATTAAAATTATTTAATTAATAGAAGAATTATGACTTTAGAAAATAATTAAATAATTAAAATTATTTAATTATCAAAAACAAAAGGGAAAATGATGGAGAATTTAGAAATTGCAAGCCCGAGACAATTTTTAGTGTCTACAAGGTCTTCTTCTAAGAAGGTGAGAAGATGATTAGTGATATGCCCTACCATAGATTAAAACTAATCTGTATTAATGTCCTCAAGGATAGATGATTCTGATAAAGCTTTCTCTAGGATTTCCCTATGTGCGGGTGATAGGCTCAATAGTTCCAAGATTGATGTCTATGTGGGGATCTTCTTAAAGTGATCTAGGAAATTGTATTTGTTGGGATTTGATTTTGGAAAAGTAGGTTGTTCCCTAGATTGAGATGGTACTCCTTGGATGGTGACTTTGCCACGTTGTGTGGTGACTCTACACTCTGGACTATTCCCTTTAATGGTGACTACAGTAATGATGCTAACACAGGAAGCAACCACGTTAGAATAGGTACATTGCATGTTTGTGTAATCCTTAGCTTTCCCATTATTATTCCCTTTCCTATGATCTAGCATGGGGTTCATGTATATCTTAAGATCCTAGTTACCAGCTGGTATTTCCATAGATATGGTGTCATTTTCTATGAGGTCATGGATAATATTTTTAATCTACATGCAATTTTCTATCTTGTGTCCTTTGATTTTGTGAAAGTCACAAAGATCTTTTTTGTTGCACTAGGGTGGTTTACACTGCAATTCTTGGTAGTTTTCAAAGTTGGGAAGCATTATCAAGTTTGATTCTACCAATTTTTTCATGATGGTCTCAATGGATTCTGATAGTTGTCTGTACTTTTGTTTTGGATAGTTGTTGTTGTTAGGGGTTTTCCTTTATTGGGTTTTGGTATTGTTGATCTAACTATTCTAAGGAGTTGGTTTTTGTTGTGTAGTTGGTTGAACATTAGCAACTTGATTATTGTTTGGCCTCGGAGCACTTAGGACTACCTTAGCATCTACCACACTATCATTTGTTACGTTTTTGTTCTTAGCCCAAAAATGAGGCTTGTCATTTGAACTAGTTGATGGGTGGTTGTCTTTGTAAGCTTGGGTATTTCCTTGTGAGATTAGAGCTCTCTCGATGTTAAGGGCTCTAGGGACAAGCTCATCATAGGAGGTAATGCACTAAATTTTCAAGTGGAAGGATAGATCCAGATCTAGATTTTCTATGATTATCCCCACTTGTTGTTCATCTAGAAGAGGCCATTTTATTTTACTAGCTCTTTTTTTTCCATCGTTGTAAGAAATTAGCAAAATATTCTCCTTTGTTTTGTCTCAGAGTGTATAATTCTTCTAGGCTTACATCCATGTCAAGATTAAAGGAGAAGTGATCGATGAATTTATCGATCATTTCTTGAATTTTTTTTTGATACTAGGAGGTAGTTGAGAAAACCAATCCATAGCAGGACCTGTTAAAATCCATACACATGATGTTGAATTCTTGTACATGGTCCATAAGACTTCCTCCATACACATGACGTTGAATTATTTGGCATGGTCCATAGGACTTCCTCTCCCTTTGTACTTATCAAATTTAGGGAATTCAAAATTGGGAGGAAATGGCACCGTTACGATGTTTCAATCAAATGGATATGGACATATATTTTGTGTATGGGGCTTCTTTGTCTTTCCCATTTGAAGGTCTTGCATTTCTTATGAACATGCCTTGAGTTGTGATGCTAGATCATCTTGTGGGTTGGGTGGAGGAACATATGTTGGGATGGTAGATGAGTTGTATGTGAGATTTTGATATGATAAGGTGTTGTATGGGGTGTATAGTGGTGTGAGATTATGTGAAGGTGATTGAGGTATTGATGTATATGTTCCTAATGCATTTGTATTGATGATGTTCTGTTGAGGATTATATTAGGAACTTGGTTGTTGTTTTAGTTGAGTACACTGTTGAGATAGTAAGTCTTGTTGTTGTTGTTGTTGAGCTGCTAAGGCTACTTGTTGGGCTTGATGTTGTTGATGCACCACTACATATTACTATTGGGAATGTTGTTGTTGTTGTGCTACTAAGGCTACTTGCTGCTATTACTACTGTTGGATGGTTTTTTGTAAAGCTAAGGAATGTGCTTGTAATGTAGGATCAATTGGTTGTAGGGACATCTGTGATGGGTTTTGAGTGGCGATGTTTTGAGTGGGTAGTGGGTTGTTGATGAGAGGTTGGGGGTTCCCTTGGTTTATCATTCTTTGCAAGATTGTGGATTGGGGTAGAGGAATGTAAGTTTGAGGTCCCATTTGATTTCTCATGATTTGGGGGAAAAATGAAAAAAATGAGGATTCCATCATTAAATTTTGTGATGTTAAGGGCACATTAGGACCTTGGGTCCATTGATTGGAAGGGTTCCCTTGATTGATGTTTTGGAGATTTTCTTGGGTTTGACATACGGTCAAGTTATTACCTCGGTTGATGGGTTTTGTGATCAATGGATTGTTTTGATGTGGGTTGGTGATGGAAGGGATAGGTGTGTTTTGGGAAAGTGTTGTGTTTGATGTATCAATGGGTGGACTAGATGAAGATGTTCCATATTGTGTTAAAGGCTAATTTTGCATGAGGTTATTTCCTTTCCCTTTTGGATCTAATTGTGGTACTTTTCCACACTTCTCTGCATGATGTTGGGAACACTTGTGGTACTCATGGGTATGGATGAAGATGGGTGTCCTCGATAAGTTGATGTGGTTGTGGAGTAATGAAGTGTAAGTGGTTTATATGGCTGTTTAGGGTCCTCGAGAATAGAAGGAGAGACAAATGGTTGTCCAAGTGGTTGTTTTGGATGGAGGATTGGTTTCAAGGGTACCCACAAGTGTGCCACTTTGAAATGGAAGAGTATGACCAATGTATTTAACAAGACTAGTTGCAATAGTGTTGGAAAAACAAGGACAGACAACTGAGAGGGGGGGTGAATCTGTTGTCATAGAATGATAAACTTTTCAAACTTTACTTAAGATATGATGAGTAAGAAATTAATTATAAACAATTAACACAACAAAGAAATAGAGAACGCCAAGATTTTTTACATGGAAACCCTGTTAGGGGAAAAACCATGGTGGATATTAGTCCACAAGATTATACCCTGTTAAAAGTATAATGAAATCAATAAAGGGGAATACACATGCATTCAGGCACACTGCCTAGAGCTCACTGCTCAATTACAGAAGTGGCTCATTGACGAACAATACAGAATAGGATTAAAATCTAGAGGGTATGAACTAAAAAATTAGCTTTTGCACAAGCCTAATTATAGTTCCAATTAAGCACATAAAACTCCTCTTTTCACTCTTCACACTTCGCTCCATCTTCTTCATGTTCTGCTCTACAATCGAATGATATTCACACATACACACATAAGAGCACACCCAACACATGAAGCACCTTTTCCACACACTACACCGATGAAACAATCACACTTATATATCTCCATCATGAGATTTCATCAACAACTTAGTCGACCAGGGAAATTAAAAATATTTGCAATGTTGGCCCAAATTTACAAATAATTTTTTTAATGTGAATCCACCAAGGTTGGCCAAAACATAGTTGAGACCCAAATTAGTAACTCTAGCACAAAAAGACTTCAATTAATTCCTCCTCAAAGATCCACAACCCACTACGATCAACATGTCAGCCAAGAACAAGAAAAACCAAACATATGTAAGAAAAATCTATGACCACAAGCACACTAATCAATGTGGACGTACCATAAAGATAGAGCATGATCTAGAAACATCCAAGAGCAGAAAAAAACAATAGAGAAGCATCCGTAGCAACAAATATTTCCATATCACACAAACTTTACTCAGGAACACTAACAGAGACCACAAAAACACTATCATACCACAACATGATCAAATTTATACGCGGACCTCTAAAAATTTTGATAGATGATCTAGATACACTTAGTAGAAAACCCTTTAATCCACAACAATTGAACTTCAACTTACATAACAAGACGCCTTCATGACCTACACAATTCCACTGGGAACTTGGAACACTTTCTTTTACAATTTTATCAATATCCTCAACATATACAGCCTCTGATACACCAAATGCTAATAGTGTTGACATGAATGAAAAACACATATCAACAACACATCCACAACATCCAACAATCTCCCCCTTTGGAATTGATGGCAACACATGATGTGAAAAATACCATCAACCCAACACACTTTCTTTCCCTTTGGTTCTAGCTCTTCTTCTTAATTTCTCTTTGACCCTTAAAAGGATTTTTCACATTGCACTTCTCCCCTGTTGAAATCAATGGAAAAGGTAACCATACACACTATGAACCACATATCTGCACATCTGACTACTCCCCTTGAGTAGCAACCATAAAGACATCAATCTGGATTAGAATATAGCAATGTAGCTCACATATTGATGCAAGTAAATGCATCTCTTAGTTCTTATCAGGAGGGGTGATTACCCCTAGCATTCCTCTGAGATACTCAAAATTATCCTTTGACAACATTTAGTAAAGATATTTGCAATCTGCTCATTGGTAGGCACATACTCCAATCTAACTTCTTTCTCATTCACTTTCTCCCTTAAGAAGTGAAACTTTATTGATACATGTTTAGTCTTAGAGTGAAGTATTGAATTATTTGAAATATTTATTGCACTTGAATTGTCACAATATATGGAAATAGGCTCTTCATATACCACCTTGATATCTTTCAACATTTGTTTCATCCATATTACGTGAGTACAATTGTTTGCAACAACAATAAATTATGCTTCAACAGTAGATAGAGAAATGGAATTGTCACAATATATGGAAATAGGCTCTTCATATACCACCTTGATATCTTTCAACATTTGTTTCATCCATATTATGTGACTACAATTGTTTGCAACAACAATAAATTATGCTTCAACAGTAGATAGAGAAATGGAATTATGCTTCTTGCTCAACTAGGATACTAGCTTCTTCCCTAGGAAGAAAGCACCACCACTAGTACTTTTCCTGTCATCTACATCTCCAGCTCAATCTACATTAGTATATGCACTCAAAGTGAGATCATCATCCTTTGGATACCAAAGTCCAAAGTCAATTGTTCCTTTTAGATATCTGAAGATTCTCTTAACAACAGTCACATGTGATTCTTTTGGATTAACCTAAAATCTAGCAACCATACATACAACATTCATAATATCTGGTCTAGTATGGGTTAAATATAGCAATCCACCGATCATTGAACTATATCTAGTTTTATTTTCCTTAGGAGAATCATCATTCTATGTTAGCCTAAATCTAGTCACCATGGGAGTACCAACAGGCTTTGAATCTTCCATCCCAAATTTATTTAGTAGCTCTCTCACATATTTGGACTGAGATATGAAAATTCCCTTGTCTAACTGGGTCACTTGTAATCCTAGAAAGAACTTCATCTCTCCAATCATACTCATCTCAAATTCATCCTTCATTTCATCAACAAACTTCATACATAGATTGTCATCTCCTCCAAAAATGATGTCATCAACACAGACTTCTATAATTAACTCTTTATCATGATCCAATTTGAAATATAAGTTGCTATCAACAATAACTTTAGTGAATCCAAGATTTAGTAAGTATTTGTCCAATCTAGAATACCAGGCTCTTGGGGATTGCTTAAGTCCATATAGAGCTTTCTTCAGGTAGCAAACCATATATTCCTTGTTAGTTAGCTGAAATCCACCTAGTTGTTCAATGTATACTTCTTCTAGTTCTTCATTCAGAAATGCCAAATTCACATCCATCTGATAGACTTTATAGTCCTTGCATGCAACATAAGCAAGAAATAATCTAACAACTTCGATTTTGGCAACAGGGGAATTTTTTTCTTCAAAATCAACACCTTCCATCTAAGAATACCCTTTACTTACTAGTCTTTCTTTATTCCGGACCACTTCACCTTGTTCATTCAGCGTGTTCTGAAACACCCATTTAGTACCAATGACATTTTTTTTTATTTGGTTATGGGAACCAGTATCCACGTGTCATTCTTTTCAATTTGTGTCATCTCATCCTTCATAGCTTCCATCTAGTGTTCATCTTGGCAGGCTTCAGTGACATTTTTAGGTTCAATCTTGGAAATTAGGCAGTACTCTTTTGTAATCTTCCTTCTAGTTTGCACTCCTTTATTCTTATCTCCTATAATTTGGGTTTCAGAATGATTTAGCTTTACATACCTTGGAGTTTTGGAATTTTTTTGAGTTTCCAATTCTTTTGATCTTCCTTCTGCACTTTCACTTGTTTTTGCTTCCTGACTTACTTGATTTACCAAAACGAATTGAGGTTACTTTTTTGGAACATATGGAATAATATGAAGTAGATTTGGTGTCTAAACATTTTTCCCTTTGTTTGTATTGTCTTCATCTGAATCATATCCATAATATCTAGATGATTTAGGAGAATCCTCATCAACTCTAAAATTTTCACTTTCAACCATCTTTCTTAGTCTTTTGTTATAGCATCGGTAGGCATTGCTTTTAGTAGAGTAGCCTAAAAAAATTCCTTCATTGCTTCTTGCATCAAAATTTCCTATATCATCATCTCTCTTGATATAATGTTTACTTCCAAAGATCTTGAAATATTTAACAGTAGGCTTGTAGCCAAACCATAGCTCAAAAGGGGTCTTACCAGAATTTCCATTAACATTTACCCAGTTTAAAGTGTACATAGCAGTGCTTATAGCTTCACTCCAATAGTTCTGGGGCACATTTCCTTCTATCGGCGTTGTTCTAGCAACATCCAAAATTGTTCTATTCTTTCTTTCTAAAACTTCATTTTGTTGAGGGGTTCGGGGAGCAGATAATTGTCTTCTGATTCCATGTTCTTCACAAAAAGACTTGAACTCCCTAGATGTAAACTAACCACCTCTATCAGATCTCAGACACTTGATTTTCAAACCTTTCTCATTCTCTGCCATAGCCTTGAAACTTTTGAACTTTTCCAATGCTTCAAATTTTTTATCTTAAGAAGGAAACCCATATCATTCTAGAGTAATCATCAATAATCAACATAAAGTACCTTTCTCCATGAATACTTCTGAATCTGGAGGTACCACAGAGGTCGGTATGTAGCAGCTCCAACAAATCATTTGAATAAAACTATTTTCTTCAAAATGAGACTCCAGTTTGTTTACCCATTTGACACTCCTTACAAATTGTGTTAGCAGGCTTCACTAACTTAGGTAGATCTCTTACTGCTTGAGTGGAAATTAATTTAACAATGTTATCAAAATTTACATGACACAATCTTCTATGCCACAACCAACATTCATCTACTTGAGAAATTAAACAACTCCCACTAGTAGTATTTAGGTGAAAAATATTACCTTTTTTTTGTTTTCCTGTAGCAATCATATTGCTGGAACTTCCACGTATCTTGCATCTTCCATATTTCAATTGTAGATCATAGCCTTTTCCCACCATCTATCCAACACTCAAAAGATTGTGCTTAAGCCTTCAACATAAAGAACATCATTAGTGTTATCCTTACCACCAAGACAAATAGAACCTCTGCCACGAATCAGACTACCATTGTTGTCTCCAAATCTTACAACACCACCATCATACTTCTCGACTTACAAATTTGTTTTTATCACCAATCATGTGATGTGAGAATCCACTATCAATAACCCACTCATCCTTTTCTTCAATTCGAGTTGCAAGAGATTTCTCATCTTTAGTAGATTCAGTAGCCACATGACTATTTTCAGTGGTAGTAATGAAAACCCATTCATCTTCATTTCCATTATCCTTATCAAACTCATCATCAGTTACTCCTTCAACAAAGTAACATTTATTTTGGAATCTAGACTTGTTAGGCTTAGTTCTAGGAAAATTTTCAAGACATCTTGATGCAAAATGACCTATTTTACTGCAAGAAAAACATTTAATAGGTAACACTCCTTCATACTTAACTTTTCCTCTGCCTTCTTTCTTTACAATCAGTGCTTCCCATTCTTCTACTTCTCTTTCTTTATCTTCAAGCTTCTTTAGTTCTTCATCATACTTGGATATCTTTCTGGAATATTCTCTCAGACCATATCCTTGCTTGTTACTTTCGAATACAGTAGCCTTGAATGTTGATTCAGTCTTTGGAATAGATTCACCAAATTCACTTAATTCAAAAGCAACAAGCTTACTAACCAGTGTGTCTCTTGAAATCTTTGTTATTGATCTAAGCTCTTCAATAGCGTGAGCCTTCACTTTGTAGGAGGGAGGCAAGGACTTGACTATCTTAGCTAAAATTTCATTCTCATCTAGAGAACCACCCACACATGTAATACCCATCACTGTTTCATTTAATCTTTGCATAAAAGAAGTGATATTTTCATCTGCACCCATCTTCAAATTCTCATACTTTCCTTTTAAACTCTATAACTTAGCCATCTTCACCTATGCATCTCCTTCATACAAAGTTTCTAGCTTCGTCCAAATCTCATGAGCTGTCTGTAGTCCTACAACATTTTCCATCTCTGAATCTGTAAGAGCACTCACCAAAGCTTCAATAGCCCTGATATTGTTTTCAACACACTAGTACATTTTGACCCAAATTTTGACGAACGTTCATCAAAATTTGGGTCAAAATGTACCAGTGACATCTTTGATCTCATCAATAGTGGAGGGACCATTCTGAGGAATAACATATGGATATTTTGTAATCTTCTAGTAGGCTTCACCAATACACCTTAGGTGACATTACATCCTGACTTTCCATAGTGAGTAGTAAGTTCCATCAAATATTGGACTATCCTTCTTGAATGTTTCCATCTTGGATCACCTCAAGCTTTTACACTTCTTCAGAGGAGCCTGCTTTGATACCAATTGTTGGAAAAACAAGGACAAACAACTAAGAAGGGGGGGTGAATCAGTTGTCACATATTTATAAAATTTTCAAACTTTACTTAAGATCTGATGAATAAGAAATTAACAATAAACGATTAACACATTAGAGAGATAGAGAACACCAATATTTTTTATGTGGAAATATTTTTAGGGGAAAAACCATGGTGGATGTTAGTCCACAAGATTATACCCTGTTAAAAGTATAATGAAATCAATAAAGGGGAATGCACATGCATTTAGGCACACTGCCTAGAGCTCACTACTCAATTATAGAATGGGCTCACTTCCAAATAATATAAAATAAAATCAAAATCTAGAGGGTATGAACTAAAAAATTAGCTTCTGCACAAGCCTGATTACAATTCCAATTAAGCATAGAAAACTTCTTCTCTTTTCACTCTTCACACTTTGTTCGATCTTCTTCACACTCTGCTTTGAAAACAAATGATATTCACACATACACACATAAGATCACACCCATCACATGAAACACCTTTTCTACACACTACACTGATGAAAAAATTGCACTTATATATCTGCATCATGAGATTTCATCAACAACTTAGTTGGCTAGGAAAATAAAATATATTTGCAATGTCAGCCAAAATTTACAAATAATTTTTTTAATGTGAATCCACCAAGGTCTACCACAACATAGTGGAGACCCAAATTAACAACTTCAACACAAAAAGACTTCAATTACTTCCTCCTCGAAGATCCACAACTTTCTACCACCAACATGTCAGCCCACAACAAGAAAAAATGAATATATGCAAGAATTTTTTTTGACCACAAGCACACCAATCAATGTGGACATACCAAAAGGATAGATCATGATCTAGAAACATCCAAGAGCACCGAGAAACAATAGAGAAACATCTGCAACGACTGATTTTTCCAGATCACACAAAATTTACTCAAGAAAACTGATAGAGACCACATAAACACTGTTAGACCACAACATGATCAAATCTATACACGAACCTCTGAAACTTTTGGTAGATGATCTAGATACACTTAGTAGAAAACCCTTTAATCCACAACAACTGAAATTCAGTGCATAGAACAAGACACCTTCATGGCCTACATAGTTCCACTGGGAACTTGGAACACTTTCTTTAACAATTTTCTCAATATCCTCGACATATACAACATCTAATACACCAAATTCTAATAGTGTTGACATCAATGACAACCACATATCATCAACACATCCACAACATCAAAAAAAAGTAGGTTTTGATGTTTGATTCACCTATAGGGATGGAGTTTTCAGAATAGTAGATGAAGTCAAGCCTTGCATTAATGATTGTGCAACAAAAGATGGGGAATTATGAATTATGTTTTCCAAGGCTTGATGCTCCATGATTTCTTCCCTAGTAAGTCTAAATGGATTATTGGTAATGTCCTCTATCTCATATAGCCCTGATGGAGATGAAGGTTGTTGTGATGGGGTAACCTGACTTCTTGGATAAAATTCTAGAGGATTTGGATCACTTGAGGTAAATGTGACTTTGGTTTTCTCCATGATTCTCTTCTATTGTGATCTTGTTTTTACCATAAATTTTGGGTCACCTCTGGGAGAGTTGCATTGAGATTTTAATGTTTGAACTCTCTAGTTGACTCAAATCTAGGTAAAAGGGACACTCTAAGTATTTTTGGATCAATGATGATAATGGGAGATGAAAAGGTGGATGATATGGAAGTGATCTTTGCAAAAATTTTGGGACAATACTTTTGACTTAAGTTTGATATTTTGATGTTTGGATAAAGGATGTTGATGAACTTGGGAATCTCTAGGGTAGACTCATGACCTTCAAGATAAACTAGCTCAAATATGATAACTAACTTAACTAAATGCATGAAAAATGATTCATTTCACATACAAAGTAGCTAAGTTAGGGGTTGGTTTGATAGATGTTTTAAGTCAAAAAGTGCTGGTGTATTCAATTTTTTTGCAAAGTTTGGTGAAGTGAAGGATGAATTTTGATGAAGGGGTGAGTGAAATTTTTGACCCAATGTTGACCTAAAGTGAACCTTTGTTTGAAAATACCAAGGTAGTGAGAAACATACTAGACCTCTAAAGTTTTCAAATCCTAAAGACCAAATTTTTTAGATATATTCGTTATCATGAAAAAAACCAAGATTTTGACCAAAAAAGAACATATAAAATTATGGATTGTTCCTTGAAACACACTTGTAGAAGTAGTATAAAAATTTGGTTCTATTTTGGTGAAGTGTTAAAAGGTGTTTCTTGAGAGCTTTTGGAGTAAGATTCCTAAGTTTGAAATGATGACCTATAGACCTTCTCTTAGGGATTCTGATTTTGCGTGAGATCATTTAGAAAAGTTCAAGTTTATGGAAGAAAAGGATGATATTAATTGCCATGCAGGTGGTGGTACTATGAGCCTTTGAGTCTCAATATCAGCTTGTTCCTCTTCTTCATCCATGATATTTTCTATGTTTCTCCATTAGGTTGGTGATTCTTTTGTTTCAAAAGTGAAGCTTCTCAAACTACTAATGATATCAGTTTGTTCTCCTTCAATGAGTTCAAAGTTTGGTTGTGTGAACCATGCCTCCAAACTTGCACATACAAAAGAAATAATCAATAAGTTAATTCAAATGCAAGGTTAGTAACATGATTCCTCAAGAAATTCATTTAAGTTGCAAAATAAAAAAGAAATGAAATGAAGAACACAACAAAGATTAAAACATATCAAATCCTATTCTAAAGCAAAGAAAACTCTTAATCTCTTGAGGGAATTAGTGCCAATTTGATGTGAAAATTGGCCCTTTCCCAACTCCAATGATGCAATGGTGATTTGGTAATGAAAGTTGATCCACTTTGATGAAAAGTGATGAATTCTCCAAGTTGAAAACCTTCATAACCTAGCTATAACTCAAAAGTATGGATGAAGATTGCTAAAGATTTGAGTATAGTAAGTTTACTCAAGTTGTGGATGCCAAATACAATAGAGGAGCTCTCTATTTATAGAATGAAAAGTTGAAAGAATTCCCAAAAATAGAGCAATGTGGGACTAAATTTCATCCCATGGTAAAGTGCCACTTGTACAAATGTGAATGGGCCAAGGATGTGCAAGTTTTGATGAATGTGCCAATAAATGCCAATATTTAAATTTTGAAATTGTATTAATGACAAGGTGGAGGGACAGTCAAATGGAGTTATGACCACTTGGCTCAATGTAAAAGGACCTATAAGATGGAGTGAATGCCTTGTTGGAAGGAAACAGTCAATTTAGATTTGAATTTCAAACTTGAAGAATATTCCTTCTTTATGCCATGTTGAAGATAAATAGAGATTTAATAAATCAAATAAATCTATTTTCACGTGCAAGTGGCAAAAGATGGAGGATGGGACATGAGAAGAGATTAAATTAATCAAGGTTAATTAATTTAATGAAGGATTAAATGATGTGACCTATTTGACTTAAATTTATGGATTGATTTAAATCAAATATGAGAAGAATATGATTTTAAAGATTTAATTAAATAAAGGGTTTGATTTATTTAACTAAGGGGATGAAGGTAGATTAAATTAAATAAGATTTTAATTTACTCAATTTAATGGATGAACTTTAGATATTTAATTAAATAAAATTAATTATTCAATTAAATAGGGATAATTAGATTAGACTGATTGATTTAATTATCGAGAAAGCATGATTTAATTAGATAATTGATTTACTTAATTAAGAGAGGAATATTGATGAATTTAATCAAATAAAGGCATTTGATTAAATGGTTAGACCGAAGGATGATTCAAGATGAAATGGTGTTAGTGATTAGGATCAGATGTCCAACATAAATTAATACATTTTGCACGTTTACATTTTTCCCCTCTTTGAAGTAATGCACTCGTTGCGTTGATTCAAAGAATAAATGGTCTCGATCAAAGCCAAAAAAAAATTGTTTTCAAAATTTTGCCCCACTACTACCCCAGTGGGAGAAAACATGCTAATATACTACCCCCTCGAGAGATTGGATGAAAAGTTTGATTTTTGGGTGATCTCGCGAAAAAAGAGGACAAGGCGCTCGACAGGTCCATAAAGGCTCCAGGAGGCCAAAAACATGTCTAAACGCAATAAAACGATGTAAAATAGGCCTCAACTAGACAAAAATAGTTTCAAGAATTCAAAACCCTAGTAGGATAGCCAAACAGGGTGAAAAAACCCTAATTTTTAGGCTTCAAAAGGCTCCGAGGGCTCACTTTCGATTCATTTTCACACATAGTCTCTTAGCGATTTTGCGATTTGAGCTCTGATACTCCAACGAGATGGCACAGTGACAGCTTCCGATGCATATTTCTGATTGAGTCTAGACATACCAGCGGCCTCTCGGCATTGGGGCACCAGTAAGTGATCCTTACTTGAGCTTCATTTTTCATTTTTCGTGCTTATTTAATCCTTTTAAACTTAGCCTCTCTGCAACGGTGCTATATAGCGCTACTCAAAATTCAAACTAAACTGCTCGGTGGTTCAAACTGACCCATTGTCATGGAATGCACCACTGTGGTGGAGTTTGGAGTTTGGAAACAAACTTCAAACTCCGACACATATGCTACCTCCCGCGGGGGCATTTCAAAGTCTGACGCGGTAGTGGACTTTTAAACTAGGGTCTTTTCCAAACTGCGCTGCTTTCAGAAAAGTGCACCATGGTGGTCCATTTTGAGACTTTGGTAGTTCCGGTGTCATTGTTTGCAAATTTCAAAATGCAACACCTTCATAGATAGCGAGACTAGGCTGGCTTTTTGTACACTCAAAATAAAATTTATCAAAGGTTTCAACATGGTGACCTTTCCTGATGCAGGATGCGGTGAGGGAGCTCTATTCTCAAGAGCATAGATTGTAGGATATTTTCAGTTACTTGTGAGATCTGAGCAATAGGGAGTAGGATCGGCTGTGGGATATGAGACTATGGTACATTGCTTACGCAACACTCATGCGGACCCACCTTGGGATGATATCAACGATTTTTGAGAGATGGCACAGTGAGACCTCATCCTTCCACCTTCCTACTGGTGAGGCCACCGTCACCTTGGAGGATGTGTGGTGCATCCTTAGACTACCGATACATGGGTGGCGCATTATTCACGATACGAATGCCGGACAGGATGCTTGTCACACAGTCCTTGCTATGGAGGATGTTATAATTTTTGAGGGCCAGATAGAGCTAGATCACCACAGGATGCTCATGTCACCATTTTACTTGGTGGTAGCAGCCATCATTTCAGGTCTTGTTGCCCCAAATCGATGAGGCTAGTATTTTAGTCCTGGCTGGGGGCTCTGCTGGGAGTGGATGGTGATGCGTGACAAGCTTGTTCATTTTTCTTGAGGGCCTATTCTTCTAACCTCCCTCTATAGGGATTTGCACGAGTACATCTACCACGATGGAAGAGCACTTGGAGTAGGTGTTATGCTTCTTCACATGTGTGTGTGGGAACACATCTTTGTTCTTTGGACATAAGTCGTTCCAATGCTGATGGGGCCTGATGATCCCCTAGTGTGGCATTACAGAGATGATGTGTCCTTTACACACATAGGCGAGCATGAGATTCCTCATTGGAGGAGGGTCCTGGATGATATGCAGGTTTTTACATGGTGCCCTTACCTTGGTCAGCCTGGATGAGCCGATGATGTACAACAGTTATTCTTTCCCCACTAGGACCATTTTATGTAGGGGTAGGAGCATACAATGGTCGAGAGATACCTACTAGGGCACATTCAATGTTAGTTTGGTGAGCCACAGGACCAACTAGATGATGCCTATGTGGCTATATTTGCTCGTACAGTATTGTAGGGTTCATGGGGGTGATATATTCCTACCTCCAAGGTGGTAGACAGTTGGTGGCCCAACCATGGGTATATGTTTAGGGGCCCATAGATCCAAGCGTGACACAGGCTTGTTTCAGCCACCCCTATGTTTGACAGTTCTAGGAGCACCCTTCGCTTGGTGGAGATTGAGGGGCAGAGGGGGAGGACAAGGACAAAGAGAGGGTAAGCGGTAGGATTAGATGGTCAGGGCTCTAGTTCAGCTAGTGCAAGAAGATGTACATATGCAGGATTAGGACCAGGGGCTAGCTAGGCAGCAGGACCAGGTAGATGCACCACCATGAGCTAAGCGTGAGGATCAGCCCTGTGGGCAACCCTCACGAGCACAGGCAGCAAAATAGCCAGATCCCCGAGATGCACAGATTGTACAACTGTAGGTTTAGATTCAAACTTTGATGGAAGAGAGGGATCAGGCCAGGGCTGAGAGAGACCAGACCATTTTGTAGAGGCAGGCTACAGAGCTACAGGTGGCTATAGAGATGGGCCAGAGACAATAGTTAGAGAGCATGGCGGCCTCCTCCTCTTAGGGCACAGTGCCTCTTCGTTCTTATAGGGAGGCCATTCGAGAGGCAGATTATTATCGCTTGCATTATCATCAGGTCATACCTAGAGCAGACTGGGCCCCAAATTACTTGTAGCAGACTAGCCACAAACTAGTAGAGGGTCATGGTGTCAGAGGTGAGGGTAGCAGACAAGAGGGGTAGGCCTCATTTTGATCGAGATACCATTTTTTTGTGTCATATGGGCTCATTTTTTGATAGCCCATTGGGCCTTTTTGTACTTATTGACATAGATATGTACAGTGATCTGATTATTTTGTACTATGACAGCTACCCAATGATATATATATTGATGATGTTTATTTTGATATGATGTGATGTGTATCATGTTAGAACTGTAAAATTCTAAATAATTTCACAAGTTGTTCATACCCCTGAGTCTCAAATGAGTCCTCACCATTAAATACAAAGGCCTTTTCTTCACAACATTTTGCTCACATTTTTCATTGTGGTCCCATAAAATCCACCATCTAAATATTCCTTATTATAATTCCTATCGGTATGAGAAAGCAAGGTCTCCCCGACCCATTGTGTATTTTTGCTAATATATATCTATTGTAGGTCTATCAGCAAGACTTCTTTGATATCGCGCTAATTGGAATTCATCTACAGGAACCTATCGACAGGACACACACATTGTTTCGGTGATAGAAGAAAATTCATATCAGTAAGAGTGATATCACTGAGGTGAGGTCTCACTAAATGGGTCGTGTCTCACCGACCGATACACAAGGAGGTTTATCGGCCAGATAAAGGTTGTCAGAGTGATGTCTTAGCGAGTACATCGGGTCTTGTTGACAATGTGAATGGAATTCTATTAAGGGCTTTCAGAATGAAGTTATGAAGTTTTGCCGACCCGTTTGTCACGCCAAAGTGTTTCATCAATGAGAGAATGATATTGTCACGGCGATCAAAAGTGAACTTAAGGAAATGTTTCGGTAGGACATAATATGATCTGTGGGACGTCTCCCAGACAAAAGAGGTCATAGCGAAAGACAAAGGATGAAGGGATGACTGTCGGTGAAACATTGGCCTTCGGTGTGACTACAAGATGTCTCGGCGAATGCTTGGTGAATAATGCCAGAGCTCGAATACTGTTGCTCACCGACATGTGATTTCGAAGTGATGTGTCTTTTCAAATGAAAATGTATAAATATTCGTTTGCGATTGTAAAAAAGGATTTTTTAGATTAGAGATTTGATATAGTAGATAGATTAGAAATGGATATAGTAGAATAAAATTTTCAGATCATAGACTATGGTGCATGATTTCAAATGGAGATATCAATGAAAATCAGTTGATGTGGCGGTTCATTTTTGGTGTCAGTTGTCTGTTGTGCTTATTGAAAGTATTACTAAGTTGTCTCCAAGATTGATGCTTTTTGGTTGTTTAAATTGATATAACAAGTTTATATTTAGTTTATTAGTGCACATTTGTTGTATATGTGTGGTTGATTGATCGGTTCTTTCAAGAAAAGATTAAATCCTTTTGATTAATCATAGTAATCAGGGAAATTCATCTAGATTATTAAGAAGAGCTTAGTAATCACAGTCTTGCATGTTCATACAAGTTATAAACAAAAAATACCCCAAACAATTTGAGTATTCTCTACAAATAAGTTGCCCATTTCTATTTCATTTGACTCTGCATACCCAATAAGGCACTATCTCTGCATTTCACCATTTAGATTGATTCATTTTCTTTACATCTGTTAATTGAACATATTAGGATTTAGCTTTGAATATTGCTATACAATTTATACCAAATTTAGTTTTGTTTGTCCACTCCCATCTGCCATTGTGGGAAAAACATTTCAAGAGAGATAAGCACATTAAGTCTACTTCATTCATATAGGTACACCTACCTAGGTCTAGCAGCACCTAAAGAGTAGAAGGTCTAAATCTTTTGACCTTGTCTGTTAACCTAAAATGTACCAAGAGATTGGCAACCTCTTGAGGCTTTTCGCCTGCGTTTTTGAGAGCTAACAAATTGGCGACTCTGTTGGGGATTATTTCAGAAAATCCGGTTAAAGACCATCATATAGAGTCATTGAAGAAAAATTTTTAATTTGAGAAGTTTTAGAAAAAGTGATTCCGCTAGGGAGAAGATCAAAAATAGTAATTTTAAAAGGAAACATTTTCCTACTTTTGGAAAAGTAGGTGGCGACTCTGGTAAAAACCTGATGAAGAATGGAATTTGTGTATGGAATAAAAGAATATTTTGAAAAGCAGCAATTGATAAGAGGAATTGAAGAATTGAAAAAGAAAAGGCTGCAATTGGACAATAATGAATACACAAATGCAGGCAGGCATTGGACCCCTCAAATGCTTGATAATACAATTGGGAATTTTCACAATACATGTAATGCATATCATACACAACAGAACATTTATTCACTGCAGCCACCTCATGGTCAACACCATCATGCACAATACAATAGTCCACCGTACTAGTATCAGTACCCACCTAACGCTCCCCTCCATCAATACATAACAATGATCAAACAATTTGACCTGACAGGGTTTCAACAGTACCCTTAGCCTATGGTTGGAAGTTGGAGAGGTCTTGTTCCAAAGTTTACAAGGAGTAGTGCAATTACTACTGAAGATCATTTGGGGAGTTTCAATGCTTTCATCGAAGACTTGGATGTGCCATATGAAGAATTACATATGAGGCTATTCATGATGTCACTCATTCATGAAGCTAGGGATTGGTTCAATAGCTTACCAATAGCTTCTATTGATTCTCTCCAAGGATTTCAGGATCAATTTCTTGAGAAATATGGAAATCTTTCTGCACCAAATTGGGCTTCCCATGGGTTATTAGAGATTAAAGAAAATCAAAACTTGCAGCAATATGTATGCCAGAATCAACAATTTGAAGAAGATGAGTATGTATATACTCAAGGCCAAGACTCCATCATAGAATTAGGATGCAAAATTTCCCCCTTGGATGCATTTCTCAACATAAGGAAACATGAAGGAGGTGTAATTCCTCTATACAACAAAATGTCAAAAATTTGTATGCAAATACCTTCTCATTGTAGGCCTACAAGGACCATGTTTGTTGAACAGTTTGTAAGAGAAAGGGAGCCTGAGTCAATTTATTGGCCGGAGTCATCAAAACAATGTACCTTTGATCTAGTGAATGAATTTATTGATACCATGCAGAGTAAAAGATATGAATACATGGGTGATATCATGGATGAGTATTAGGAAATCAATCAGACACTACAACCAATAAAAGATGAGATAGGTGCAAGTCAAAATGACTCATATGATAGCCTGCATGATGAAGATGAAGATACAAGAGATCTCTCTTTCATAATAGATTGTGATAGGGATAACAGTGTAGGTTATGAGGGATCCAATGAATATTCAGATTGTGAAGAGGAACCTATGGATTTTGATCTACAATCAGGTGATTCTTGCAGTTCTTGTGATAATCAAGAAGAAGAAGCAATGGAAAATATGGATCCATTTGATAGTCAACAAGTAACACTTCCAGCCGCAGTTGAAAGCCATGAAGACACATTTGATGAAGAAGAGGTATTTTCAAATCCGCTTTATGGTGAGGAAGAAATATTCTCAGACAAACAAAGTGATATGTTGAATTATGGAACAAATAACTGTGGTGGTAATGTTTCTGATTTTTCATTCTCTGATGATCTTGAAACGCTTTTTGATGATGACAAAAGTGAAGGATACAACTATAGTGATAGGGAAGGAGAAACATGATCACTAAGTAGTGAGCAAATTTTAGATTTGCTAACTCTTGAATACCAAAGATGTGCACATGAAGGTGACTCTGAAGTCCTGTGTCTAGCTTACATTTGTTTTGACAGTGAAATTTCTTTGTGCAATGATTCATATGACTCCTGCATTTCCCGAAATGATGGAGAAACCTTTGAAGTTGATAAAAAACCTGTGTCCATTCAAGATGAGGTATGTGATTTTGAAATTTCTAACTCATGTGGAGAAGAAATTTATTTGCATACCAAGGATGATAGAAGTCTAGCTTTGATTGGTTCATATATGCTTGATATTGGAGATATGAATCATAATCTAGTGTCATCTTCAAATGGTGATACCGAAGAGGTACAAAAGGTTTTAGATTTGTTTGTCTCAAACAACATTGATATGACATAATTGTTTGTTTCTCAAGAGAAGCACTTGGATGATGAAATTTTAGTACAACTGGGAGAATGTTTTATAATACATAACGGTGAGAAAGATAATGAGACATTTTGTATTGAATATGCATGTAATTTTTATGTTGAAGATAATAGAGATTTGTCCCATGATGGAGAATTTGAACTGCATAATGGGGAACCGAATTTGGGCCAAGCTGAGCATGATGATTCTCTGAAAACTTTCAATAACAGTGAGAAGGAAGATTGCATGAATATCTTCAAGAAGAATTTGATGAACTCAAGGAAAAACTGGGTGTTTGACAGGGGAAAATATGGACCTTTCTTTTGGATGGTCTTGAACCATCATTTATGGTTTGAATTTTAAACCGCAACAACTCAAAACAGGCGAAGTTGAAACACAGAGGATTAAGGATTGCCAATGCATGGACAATCCTTGATAATCCTCTTTAAAATTATTTTCCATGCACAGTAGTTTAGGATTTTGTTCATCTCCATTTCCATACATTCCATCTTACTCATATAACCCATCATCTTGTGTCTGGTCTGCTCACCCGAAATCTGGATCCTTGCAATGATTTCACAACCATTCATCCCCAGATGGAGCCACTATTAGAACGGTAAAATTCTGAATAATTTCACAAGTTGTTCATACCCTTGAGTCTCCAAATGAGTCCTCACCATTAAATACAAAGGCCTTTCCTTCACAACATTTTGCTCACATTTTTCCTTGTGGTCCCATAAAATCCACCTAGGTCTGAATATTCCTTATTATAATTCCTATCGGGATGAGAAAGCAAGGTCTCCCTGACCCATTGTGTATTTTTGCTAATATATATCTATTGTAGATCTATCAACAAGACTTCTTTGATGTTGTTCCAAGTGGAATTCATCTATAGGCACCTATCGGTAGGACACAGACATTGTTTCAGCAACAAAAGAAAAATCATATTGGCAAGAGTGATATCACTTGGGTGAGGTCTCACCGACCGGTGTATGAGGAGGTTTATTGGCCAGATAAAGGTCGTCAGAGTGATGTCTTAGTGAGTACATCAGGTCTTTCCAACAATGTGAGTAGAATTCTATTAAGGGCTTTCAGAATGAAGTTATGAAGTCTTGCCAACTTGTTTGTCAAGCCAAAGTGTTTCATTGGTGAGAGAATGATATTGTCACGACGATCAAAAGTGAACTTAAGGAAATGTTTTTATAGGACATAATATGATCTGTGGGACATCTCCTCGACAACAAAGGTCACAAAGAAACACAAAGGATGAAGGGATGACTGTCGGCGAAACTTTGGCCTTCAGTGTGACTACAAGATGTCTCGGCGAATGCTTGGTGAATAATGGTAGAGCCCGAATACTGTTGCTCGCCGACATGTGATTTCAAAGCGATGTGTCTTTTCAAATGCAAATGTATAAATATTCATTTGCGATTGTAAAATAGGATTTTTTAGATTAGAGATTTGATACAGTAGATAGATTAGAAATGGATACAGTAGAATAAAATTTTCAGATCAGAGACTATGGTGCATGATTTCAAATGGAGATATCAATGAAAATTAGTTGATGTGGCAGTTCATTTCTAGTGTCAGTTGTCTATTGTGCTTATTGAAAGTATTACTAAGTTATCTCCAAGATTGATTCTTTCTAGTTGTTTAAATTGATATAACAATTTTATATTCAGTTTATCAGTGCACATTTGTTGTATCTGTGTGGTCAATTGATCGGTTCTTTCAAGAAAAGATTAAATCATTCTGATTAATCACAGTAATAAGGGAAATTCATCTGGATTATTAAGAAGAGCTTAGTAATCACAATCTTTCATGTTTATACAAGTTATAAACAAAAGATATACCAAAAAATTTGAGTATTCTCCAGAAATAAGTTGCCCATTTCTATTTCATTTGACTCCACATACCCAATAAGGCACTAGTCTCTACATTTCACCATTTAGATTCATTCATTTTCTTTACATCTGTTAACTGAACATATTAGGATTTAGCTTTGAATATTGCTATATAATTTATACCAAATTTAGTTTTGTTTGTCCACTCCCATCTGCCATTGTGGGAAAAACATTTCAAGAGAGATAGGCACATTAAGTCTGCTTCATTCATATAGGTACACCCGCCTAGGTCTGGCAACACCTGAAGAGTAGAAGGTCTAAATATTTTGACCTTGTCTGTTACCCTGAAACCTACCAAGAGATTGGCAACCTCTTGAGGCTTTTCGCCTGCATTTTTGAGAGCTAACATATCATTCGTTTATTATTCATTTATGAATGGTTTTATTTCTATATGCTATGCAATAATGTTATGGTGTTATGCGATGTATATATGGATGCATTTCTTTTTGATGGTCTATGCATTATGTGATGATTATGTGACTAATAGATCTATATTATGCTTCTAATAAATGACATATGATATGCAAATGGATTTATATGATATGTGATATGGATGGATGATATGTACGTTTTTATGATTATGTAATCTATATGATGATTTATGTATGTTGATGCAAATGTGATGATTTTAAGATGCTTAGAATAACAAATCTATATTGTCTTAAATGATAATGTAATGCATGTGAGATAGATGATGTGATATGAAAATTGGTATGGAATTATTTGTAAAATGAAATGCAAAAATGATTTCAATGTGGCTATTTATGAGATGTTCTATATGATATGGATGAATGGTGGACGATATGTATGTTTTTATGATTATGTATGATGCAATGTGAATGCAATGGTCATGCCCTATATGATATACCTCTAAAATGAGATGGTTTTAAGATGTTGAGAATAACAAATATATATTATCCTAAACATGTTAGATGATTGTGAGATGTATGTGATGTATTTATTGTTATGTGACGTGTTATATGAAATGATATGTTAATGCAAAGTAGTATGTTGATGCTTTATGCTATGCAAAGTGAATACAATGTGAGAGATGACTTTATGATGTTCGTGTGATGACATAATAAATGTTTTTATGAGATGGTCTATATGAATATGTATGCTTATAATGTGATGGATTATCTATAGTGCTCACGTACCTATTATGTTTGATTATGTTGTAGATGGTAATATGAAAATGATTATGAAATGTTTATGCAAATGAATGTTATGTGATGGTTTATGTGATGAATGCAATGTGATGAAAAATGGATGCAATGTGATTGAAAAAATGGATATGCTTATTTATGAAAAGTGCTTATAGTAACATATTTATATGATGATGGAGATGCAATGCATATGTTTCCTATATGGTATGTTATGCAATATGCTAATGATTTGTGGATGCAAGATCGATGATGATGATGATTAACTGTCATAGTACCTTATTAGCATGAAGAACAAGAAGGGATGGAAGAAGATAAGACATTCCAACAAGACATAAGATGATGAATATGCAAATGATGATGACTACTTGCCGATGAGTTAGGATTTTCAAAGGGCCAATTTCCTTATGTTTGATAACACACGCGGTATGCTGCATCAAGGTATAGAGAACCAGGATGGCGTTGTACTTAGTGTGATGGAATTTGACTTGACAAAAAGATAGGAGTATTCTTGTTCACACTTGACATATGGAAACCTTGCTAGGATGCACTTTAGAATTTTCAAACAGCTTAGATCAAAACACAGAAAGGTATAACCTATCAATGCAATAGTCAACAAGTTGTCCAAAACACCCTCCATACATACCTAATAGAGAAAGATTCGCCAAGGTTATTTTACAAGAACGTCCAAAAAGCACTACAGACAAAAGATAATGATCATTTTCCCATTCCTATCTCTCTAAATCCTTTGTTTGGATATCATCAAGAGGTCCTTGGAATGAGCGCAATAAGATAAGATAAAGTCATGTAAACAAACAAGCTAATGTTCTTCATACCATTAGCCAAAGGAAACTATGTTTTGAAGGATAAGAACCAAAACTTATTGCTAATAGATGATGTCCATTGTCAGAATGATATATCCTAGGACATATTAGTGGATGGTGGCATGTCATTTCGTTTATCCAAAGTGCTTGGTCTGATAAAAGGTGCCCATTGTAGGAAGGATTCATCTTAGGACATGATTTTATCAGACAATGATGAGATTGATTTTATGACTGATAAGCTATTGGTACAAAAAAATGATTAACTTGTTTACTGACCGACTTAAACCTAAGACTTGACATTTTGAGTTTTCAATTTTTACTTGCTAGATTTGTTTCTGATTGTTTCACCAAAGGTTGAGGATGACGATCATTTATTATGAGTGATGTTATTGCGAGTGAAAGTGAGATGAGACGGATGGATTTTTTCAAATATTTGGATGTCTTTGGAGTTTTCTGAAATGTTTTGAGGCTATTTTTGGTATTTTTTGGGATTTTCCAAATGTTTTTATTTTTTATTTTCCAATGTTTTGGGGTTTTCTAATATTTTGAATGAGAGACTAACCTAAGGACCTATCCTAGGGGCCTTGGGGGCTGATCAACAAATTAGCCTTACCTACGTTAAATACATGCAGAGACCATGTAGTTCGACTGACGACTTGACCGATTTACAAATGAAGATATACATGATGAAATGTCGGTTTATTATGATGAACTCCTAAAGGATTGACCTAAGTGTCTCGGGGGATGATCAAAGATCAACCTTGCCTATGTTCAAGGATCAAAGACTCGTAGTTCAACAAGACGACTTTTTTTTTTACTTTTTGACCTATTTTTGGGATTTTGATACGTTTTGAATGTTTTTGGATTTTGATGATTTTCTAATTTTTTGGATTTTCTGAAATTTTAGGATTTCAAGAATATACACGAATCTGATCCAATGAGAACATGCCCCTAGTGTGATGCAATAGACTACTCCGATAAAGGTAGGACACATTAACCTTGGGAATGGGATGAGTAGTACTAGGAGGGATCATGATACGAACACAGGACCAAGCTATGATGCAAATGTCAAATGGATGGGTGATGGATGGAGTTCTGAATGCGATGGATGATGGAAAAGTAATGGATGGATGTGCAAAACAAGTCGTAAAGATCTTGGTGGATGGAAAGTGCTTATTTACACAAGGTGCTTGTTTGCCAGGTTTTCACCAAGGTACTTGTCCAAAGTGCCACCGAAGTGGTTTTCACTAGAGGATGATTTTTTTCCTTACTATTTTTAATCCTTTTTCTAATTTTATTTTATTTTTTGAATTTTTTGCTTTTTTTCTTTTTTGTTGTCACCAAGATGCTTGTTTGCCAGGTTTTTGCCAAGGTAACTATTTCTTCAGGACATTTTTTTATTTTTTGGTTCTATACCTTAAAAGATTAGGCATAAAACTTTTTGAGGCGAGAGTTGTTCATGGGCTCTTGCAGAGGTTCCCCTTTGGGTGTTGATAACTGATATGCCCCTGACTTATAGCTTGTTGTGATAAAAAATGGTCCCAACCAGTTAGGTTCAAATTTTCCTTTAATGTTTGGATTTGGGACGTTCTTCTAATTCTCCTTTAGTACCAGTTCTCTGACTTGGAAAGTCCTGCTTTTGATTTTCTTGTTATAGCTCCTCTTGAGTCTATTTTGATAGACTTACAAATGATTTAAAGCATCTATACGCCACTCATCTAGTAGCTCCAACTCATTTAGTCTTGATACTCAGTATTCTTCATCCATGATGAGGTTTTGCAATGATATTCTTAGTGACAGGAGCTCGATCTCATTGGGGAGTACTGCTTCTGATCCGTAGACCAGGGGGAAGGGGGTAGCACCGGTGGGTGTGCGAATTCTTGTTCGGTAGGCCCAAAGGGTGGGATTGAGCTGCAGATGCCAGTCACAACCTACACCATTGACTGTTTTCTTGAGGATTTTCAAAATGGTTTTATTAGTGGCTTCTGCTTGGCCATTGCCTTGGGGATAGTATGGGGTGGAGAAGCGATGTTGGATTTTGAATTTTTCACACAAGTCACGGACATCCTGATTCTTGAATGGTGTCCCATTATTTGAGATAATGGTTTGTGGGACACCATAGTGACAAATGAGATAGTTCTAGATGAACTTTGATATCTATTTCCTAGTTATACATGTCATGGGTATGGCTTCCACCCACTTGGTAAAGTACTCGGTGGCGATTATGAACCTGTGGCCATTAGATGAAGTGGGAGTGATTTTTCCAATGAGATCGAGTCCCCACTACATAAAGGGCCATGGTGTGATGATGGGATGAAGTTGTTGAGCTGGAGCATGGATGAGGTCCCCATGCTGCTGGCATTGTAGGTACCTTTTGACATAGTCATGTGCTTCTCTTTCCATTGTAGGCCAATAATACCCCATCCTCAGTAATTTTTTGGCTAGGGTCATTCCACTTGAGTGTGAACCATAGATGTTGTTATGCACCTCAGTTAAAGCGATCAATGCCTCCTCAATGTTTAAATAGGATAATAAGGTTCCTTCTATGCTCCTACAATACAGGGTATCTCCTAGGATGATGAATCAGGATGCCTTTTTAACAAAGGTTTGTTTTAAGGTTGAGGGTAAGTCAACAGGTATGACACCTATTCACAGGTAGGTATAAATGTCATGGTACTAGGGATCATTGGGACCAACGATTTCACACACAAATTATGATTCTGGTACCTCGAATGCGGGCATGAGAAGCTTCTCTATGAAGAATTCATGTTTTAGGACATTGTGAGGGATGTCCGGTAGGGATCCAATCATTTCCATGGCATCTATTGCTCTGTTATTTTCTTTGGCAATTTTCTCAAATGTGATATCGATAAAGGATTCTTTGAGAGTCTCCACCAGTTTCTTGTATTGAGTGAGCTTATCATCCTTAGTCTGGTACTCATCGTTCACTTGGTTTATTATCAGTTGGGAGTCTCTGTATACTCTGAAGGTCACAATATGCCACTGCACTACTATTTTGAGACCTATGGTTAAAGCCTCATATTCTGCAATGTTGTTGGTGTAGGGGAACAAAAATTTATATGATCTAGGTATGCAGTCCCCCTATGGGGTGATAAAGAAGACACAGACTCCTAATCCATGTTGTGTGTATGAGCCATCAAAGTAAAGTTTCTAGTGGTTGGCTATGTTGAGGTTGAAGATGGATTCATCTCGAAATTCTGAGATGAGAGGATTCTCTGAATAGATTGGTGCTTCTACAAGCTTATCTACGATGACTTGGCCTTTAATTGCTTTCCACTCCACATATTCAATGTCATACTCTAATAGTATCATGACCCATTTAGCCATTCTTCCTGTGAGCATTGCTTTTGACATTAAGTATTTGAGAGGATCAATTTTGGCGATGAGTTTTATTTTGTGTGCCAACATGTAATGTCTGCATTTCTGGGACATAAACACTATTTCTAGACATGCTTTCTCAATGAATGAGTAATTTAACTCATGACCAACCATTGTTTTGCTGATATAATAGATGTCCCTTTTTGTCCCGTTTTCATCATGCTAAGCTAGGAGCGCTCCAAGGGTTGCTATTGTTGCTAACACATAGAGAATCAATGGCTTTCTTGGGATTGGTGGCATGAGGACTGGTAGTGTAAGAAGATATTCTTTGATCTTATTGAAGGATTCTTCACACTTGTTATCCCAATTGTATGCTACTCCCTTGTGAAGTAGGTGAGAGTATGGATTATGTATTTCTTCTAGTTGTGCTATGAATCTTCAGATGGACTGAAGCCTGCCTTGGAGACCTCTCAATTGTGTCAATGTTCTGGGTACCTCCATCTCAAGGATTGATTTTTCCTTAGCAGGGTCTACCTCAATACCTCTCATTGACACTATGTATCCTAGTAAATTTCCTGATTAAGACGCACTTCTTTGGATTTAATCAGACCTTGTATTCCTCCAGCCTATCAAAAATAGTACTCAAAGTTGCTATGTGATCCTTCCTCTTTCTGGATTTGGCTAGTATGTCATCGACATAATCTTTGACAGTTTTATGGATCATGTCATGGAAGATTAATGTCAAGGCTCTTTGGTATGTTGCTCCTACATTCTTCAAGTTAAATGGCATCATATTCCAATAGTAAGTCCCCCATGGCCAAGTGAAGGTTGTTTTGTGTTGGTCTTCTTTAGCAATCATTATCTGGTTGTATCTCGAGAAACCGTCCATCAAGGAAAGAATTTTGTGTCCCACCATCATGTCTACGATCACGTCAATGTTGGGCAACGGGAAATCATCTTTTGGAAATGCCTTGTTCAAGTCCCTGAAATCTGTGTAGATTCTGATGCCCCCATCGGGTTTTGAGATGGGAATCAGGTTTGACACCCATTCTAGATAATCTATTAGTCGAATGAATCTTGCATCTAGTAGCTTCTTTAGTTCCATTTTGACTAGCAGGGTGATCTGAGGGTGCATTTTCCTAAGCTTTTGTCTAACGGGCTTTGCTTTATAGTATACTGCTAGGTGATGAACTACAATTTCTAGATCGAGCCCTTGCATGTCAACATAGCTCCATGCAAAGTTAACTTGTTTTTCTCTCAAGAAGCCTACTAGGAGTTCTTGTTCTTCTCATAGTAATGAATTCACATAGAATGTGATGTGCGAGGTCTCCTCTGTTCCTAGATTAACTAGATTGCACTTTTATGCTAAGACTGCTGATTTTTCCTGATGGAGAGCTTTGAAAGGAAGATTGAATCCCCCATCCTTAGGTGCCTCGGAGAGGTTTTCACCATTGGATGTGTCCTTTCGTTTTACTTTTTTTGGGTTGGAGAGTTCCATAGTGTGGTTTTCACTCAAGGACCTAGATAGATTATTAATTTCTCACTTTTGTGATTGAGGGATTCAATCGTTTCCCCATAGTATGCGTGTGTATCTAGCTCAATGATGGATGATTTTTGATTCCCGCATGGAATGTTATCCTATAGTCCCATGAATTCTGAGAGTGCCTCATCATTTTCAAATGTGTCAAGAATTGGTGGTCCTCGTTGGTCATAATCGATGAGTTGGGGGTAAACTAGGCTAATTTCATGATTTTGATGGTCTAAATCAAAGGATAAGGTGCTAATCATGAGAAGGGTGGTATCCTCAAAGAGCCTAGGTAGATTGGTTATTGGATCCTCATCATCACTACTACTATAGATGTTAGTTATGCCAAATATGAAGTTGTTTATGACTCGACCTGTAGATACGGGTAAATGAAGTTTGGCTGTGGATAGTTGAGGAGGATTATTGACCTTTCTAACTAGAGGAATTCAGCCACGTATGGTTATACTCAGAGGGGTACATCCAAGGCCAAGATTTCTCATTCGCATCTCTAGAATGATAGGTATTATAAGCCCGTTGTCATTTTTCCCAAGTCTCTGGTTTCTATCATAGCCCATTGCGAGCATCATTTGCAAACCTTTGCTTCTGTCATCCATTGATAGATCAATTGCTGGTCTATTATCTTGGTATAGGAGATGATATGGGTTCTCCTCTATGACTTCTCGGCCGAGATCTCCCCAACTTATGAATTTAGGATATTCTTCAGGGGATGTTTGAGATGTGGAGGCTTCATTTGATTGTGGACGTCCTTGTGATCTGGGAGATTGTGGTAACTCTCCTACCAAGAATTTTTGGGAATCATGTAGTTTCCACAACCATTATCCTGGATGATGACCTTGATATCAAAGATGGTGGGGATGGTGGGAATGGTAGGTGTATCTATCGTAGAAGTGGAAGCAAGAGTGGCTGGATCAATGTACGGTGTTGATGGGCCTTCATCATTTTTAGGCACTTGAGGGATTTTGTAGTATTTTGCCTCAAGGTTCTTGCAATAGGAGAATGGTTCAGGATCTCCATGGATGGTGTCCTCTTGTCTTTCATATGTGAATTTGACACATTGATGGAAAGTTGATACTACTACTTGCATTGCATGAATCCATGGACGTCCTAGGAGAATGTTATAAGGCAAGTCAACATCCAGGACCTGACAGGTGGTTTCCATGATAGTTGGCCCTACTTGAATAGGGATTTTGATTTTTCCTTGGGAAACTCTTTCTTGATCATCATATGCTCTTATTGTAATAAATTTTCCTCTGTCAATGGAATCCTCTGATACTTTTAACTGCTTAATGAGTTTGAGGGAAAAAATATTCAAGCCTGCGCCTCCATCCACCAAGACTCTCTTGACTTTACTTTTCTGCACTAGGACCTCTAAATGGAGTGCATGGTTATGAGATGGTTGAGCAGGAAAGTCCTAATCAAAGAACATAAGGAGATTGGAGTGATGATGTTGCCGACCATAGCTTGGAATTGTTTCGCATTAAGATTTGCGGGGATGGTGGATGAAGCCAATGCTTCCTCAAGGATTTTCTTGTGGGTGGATTATATTTTTAATAAATCCATGATGGAGATTTGTGTTGGAATTATTTTTAGCTCAACAAGGAAATTGTAACCATTGGGAACAAATCTTGAATTGGTCATGAGCATTCTGTTTGGTTGAGATGATCCTGCGATATAACTTTTCTGCCTCTTGTGGTAACTCCACAATCGGCTTGAGCTCCTTTGATAGTGATTACTACATAGTATTCATCTAGGGAGGCAACGATAGTTTCATACACATGATTCATATTTTTGAAGGTTCCTTTCCCCTTATCAGTGTTATTGTTCACTTTATTGTTATGGTTAGGCAACAAATTTTCAATGCCATCCCTGATATGATCTTCAAGGTTTCCCATCCCACGGTACTTATCAAACTTGGGTATCTCAAATCCCTTCGGGAATGGTTTCATCACAAGGCTTATGTCGAATGGATAAGGACATAAGTTACTAGATGTTTTTGAGGTTTTCCCTGATTGAAGGTCAAGTATTTGTTGTGAGAGCAACCTAATTTGTGCTGTCACATCATTTTGTGGATCAGGTGGTTCAATTGTTGGTTGGATGGGTGGGTTGTTTGATGGTATCTGTACATTCTGCTAGGCCATGTATTCTTGCACTTGCTACTGTATAAACAACACTTATTGTTGGTCTTGTTGTTGTGCCAAGATTATCTATTGTTGGGCTTGCTATTGTGCTTGTTGTTGGGCTGCTAATTGGGCTGCTTCTTGCTGCTCTTGGTATTGTTTTACCGCTTGCTGATATGCTTGTTGTTGTGCTACTTGTTTTTGTGCAAGATACTATGCTTGTTCTTGCACTTGTTGTGCTTGATATTGGGCGTGCGCCTGAGCTTGAGTTTGGGGGTGTTGTTGCTGCAATAATATTTGGGCTTGAGAAGCCTATTGTGCTTGTTGTGCTTGTAATGTGGCTTGGGCTACTTGAGCATCTTGTGTTGCTTGAGCGACTTGCTGAGCAGCTAGCTGTGCAGCTTGTTGAGCAGCTAGTTGTGCGACCTTTTTTTTTTGTACTTGTAGGAATACCTTTTGATAAGTAGCTTGTTGACTCAATGTATTGGAGCTTGGTGGTGGTGGTGGTGGTGGATTCAGAATGGTGTTTGTTGTGGTGGTGAGAGGCATTGTCGTGTTGACGATTGGGATTTTATTGGTGGATAGTGTGATTGATGTGGTTGGTCCTTGAGAGATCATGTTTTGAGATGTTAGGGGGGTGGTTGATGATGTGGTGATTGCTTTTGTAGTTGTCATATGTTGTTGTGATGTCGATGACAAGTTTTGAGAGTTTAACATGATGCTTTGATTGGTGTTCGGGATGTTGGTTTGATTTTGATTGATATTTGGTAGAGGTGGAAGCCCCGAGCAAAGTAGTGGTGTAGATGATGATGGAAATGGTGGAAGTGGTGAAAATGTGAGGGATGTGATCTCTTTAGGAAATGGTGTAGTGTCAAAAATGCCTCCTGGTATGAACATGTCACATTCTCCTTGTGAGATTATGAGGAGAGAGGTTTGGGGTGTTGCACAGAATGATGATGATGGGTTATTTGGATCATGAAAGGTGAGAGGGACATATGTGTGCAATGGATTTTGGGGTACGTTTTGTCCCAGGATGGTGTTTGTATCCAAGTCCTGATTATTGACAAGGGGGCGTGTTTGTATTGCATTGAGAATTGCACTTCCCTTGTTAACACTAGGTTGAGTTGGAGAAATGGATGATGTGATTTGTGGGATATTTTGAGTGATACTTTGGGATGGGGGTGTAGATGAGATGGGGGTGGTGGATGAGATTGGGGGTGTGATCCCAAAAGATGTTTCCACAATAGTACTTACATCAAAATCAGAAGGGAGTTTAGCTCCTTGTTTTTCCAATTCAAGCATGTATAGTGAGGGGTTAAGTCTCATCATGATATTGATAATCTTATGATTCTCTAGATTTTGAACCATTTCAGTGATTTCCTCATGTGACATTCCAAAGGTAAGTTCTTCTTCTTGGATTTCCTCTTGTGGATTTTGTGATGATGAGGGAAAGTTAGTTAAAGGATTGCTTGATTCAATGAGATTCATTTTGGAGTTTGTTTGGCTTAGGTCACTTGAAGCAGGTGTTTATTTGTTGGCTTCCATGTTCTTGTGTTGAGATCTAGTTTGCACCATAAAATAGGGATCAATTTTTCAAGAATATTGGGAGATGAATCTCTAATCTTTTGATTTGATATATCTTTAGGTACAAATGAGAGAATTTTAGGATGTTTTTAAGGATCAAAGGGTGAAAAATGATATGGATGTAAGATGGATGTTTGATGGATGATTGGACCTCTTTGAGAAAATCTTGAAGGGTATGTTAAACTTTAGGACTTGATTTAGGATTGATTTGTTTTGGATTTGGATTTTGGTGAACTCATGAACTCTAAGAGGTTGGATGTTTTCATAGAGTTAAATCGTTCATAAGATGCTAATTTGTCTAGGTGTGAGAAGAAGGATTCATCTAAAAAACCCTATCCAAACAAGATGATATTGATAATGAACTCCTAAATCCCAAGATGTTGGATGTTTATCAAGGGATGAATTTGTTCACAAGGTTTGACAATTTGATTAAAATATGTGGAGAAGGATGCATCTGCACACATTCAATCAAACAAGGTGATTTTGGATTGATTTCAAATGTTTGCCCAAAGTTTGACATGAAGGATTTTTCCAAGATTTTTGAAGAGTTGATGATGAGATGTTTTTGGTTTTGATGTTAAAAGATGGATGAAGGTTTGATTTTGATCCTAGGATGTACCTAAAAAAGAACACTTGTTTACTAGATCTCGATATTGAAGAACATACGATACTTCTAAGGACCTCTATAACTAAGAAGTGGTTGAAACTGAGCATACATTTCCAGATTGTTCAAAGGAATGAGTTTATATAACCTTGTGAATTTTTTTCTTATTTTGATGTGTTGCTTTTGATTGCACTTCCTCATGTATTTCTTGATGACCTTTCAAGTGTGACTCCTAAATTTTGAACTTTGGCTCAAGGACTTTCGTTTTGGGATTTTGAATTTCTTGGAAATCATGAGGATTTAACACATGTGTGAGAGCCAAATTTTGTTATCTTTTCTTAGTGATTTTTTTTACCACAAACACTTCTTTGATTATATTTCCAAACTAGATGTCCAATGTCTCATTTTCTTCAAATTCCACAAGGTATGTTGTGTGGAAATTTGATGAAGTCAAGGCAAGGGTTACCTATTGTTTAACTTTAGTAGGAAAATTGAGATGTAAATCCAAGTGTTTAGAAACCTATAAGGATAAAATCCCAAGGGAAAGCAATAACACATGAATTTGGTCAATTGTATTTGCTTCCTAAAAGGTTTTAAGTTTTGATGATGATGTTAAATGTTTGTTTCCAAATGTTTTCGAACAAGAAAAGCATTTTGACTCACAAGAAATATAACATCCTAGCTCAATTGGTACGTTTTTCTTGGTGGGCTTGCCTCATGCCCTTCGTAGTAGAAGAGATGATTTTACATGTAACAAAGGAAAAAATATAAAGGTATGTTAAGAATGAAGTCTTAACCTCTATATTTTAACGAAGATCGAACATGGCAGGTAACTTCTTGGAATCTAAGTTCCAATGCACCACTTTGATAAAATCGTTGGATGGACTGGTTGGCTACTACAAACAAGGTTCTTAATGATGGGACATCAGGGACATGGCACCTTGTGAGTGTCCAACAAGCCACTAAAGGTTTTAATCAATCCTACTAGGGGCAATTATACTTTTTACGGTAGTACCCCATTCTGAAAGACACTATACGACTAAGGCCTACATACCATGAGGACTTGATAGTTTAGTCTTATCCATTTATATACTGGCCCGAATGAAAAACCAGTTGGAGTCACCTTCAAGTTCTCCTTTCAGATGTGTCTCTTAGGCATGCCCCTCTAAAGGTAAACAACAATGAGAAATCACATCCATACTTCAATCAACCTTTGTTTAGAAACAAAGGGAGAACATACACGATATACCTAACACTCACAAAGTTTTTTGTTCAATTTTAAACCCAAAATGAAATGTGGAGGTGATCGCTTTATCCCACCCAAAGATCACCAAAAAGGCCTTTTGATTCTCAAGATCGTTGTGAAGCGAGAGAGAAGCGCATACATCCTTTTTGATGATGTTAGTTTAAGTAAGCAATCACAAAAACAAAGTTGCACATGTTCATTTTAAGTCCACAAAGCAATGATTTTGATTCATTTTAAAACACCAAAGTGTGACAATTTTCCTTGTTCGATTATTAAACCAAAAACAAACTCTAGTAAATTAGAGTCCTAATGTTCTTTTTAAGCCCTTTTGTAACAAGAGTTTAAAAGGTTCTTTGTAAAGCCCAAAATGAAATTAGTAAGTCCTAAGCATAAAAAGAAAACATTTTTTTCCTTAAGAGAAATAGTGAATCCTCTAAGAGTGTTAAACAAATGTACTAGAGTGTTTGAAAACACTTTTCTTTTGTGAAATGACATCATCATACTTCCCTTCCTTTTCATCTTTGATCGATCCAACCTACAAGAAAGTTAGATTTTGCAAAAACAGAGGTCATAAAAGCAGAAAACAGACAAAGGAACCATAATTTGAAAAAAAGCACGTGTTACAAATAAAATTTCACTTTATACATCCCTCCAGCGGTGCAATCCACAAAGGCGTCATAGTTTGATTTCACCAATGGTGCTATATAGCGTCGCTTACTAGTTAGTGTCACTCTGTAACTAGACCAGTGAGCATGAATGCGTTGCCCTTTTGGTCAGCAGTGCAGTTTAGGTTTTTGAAAGATTCCCACGAGTCAAACAGGTTCAACGTCACAGTTTAGAATTCAAAATTATGGGCGAGAAGTTAGAGGCATCATAGTTTGGAGTTTCAATAGTTCTATATAGTGATGCTAGAGAACTAGCGGTGCTGAACAATGACACTGAGCTTCCAACGGTGGAGTTTTCCTGTAGACAAAGAAAAACACATAATTTTTGACAAAAATGTGATTAGAAAATGAGATTGGGTCCTCCTTCTAGCGCCAAAATGTGAACCATGGCTCCAAACTTGCACATACATAAGAAACAATCAATAAGTTAAATAAAATGCAAGGTTAGTAACATGATTCCTCAAGAAATTCATTTAAGTTGCAAAAGAAAAAGGAAATGAAATGAAGAACACAACAAAGCTTAAAACATATCAAATCCTATTCTGAAGCAAAGAAAACTCTTAATCTCTTGAGGGAATTGGTGCGAATTTGATGTGAAAATTGGCCCTTTCCCAACTCCAATGATGCAATGGTGATTTTTTGATGAAAGTTGATCCACTTTGATGAAAAGTGATGAATGCTCCAAGATGAAAACCTGCATAACCTAGCTATAACTCAAAAAAATGGATGAAGATTGCTAAAGATTTGAGTATAGTAAGTTTACTCAAGTTGTGGATGCCAAATACAATAGAGGAGCTCTCTATTTATAGAATGACAAGTTGAAAGAATGCCCAAAATAGAGCAATGTGGGACTAAATTTCATCCAATGGCAAAGTGCCACTTGTCCAAATGTGAATGGGCCAAGGATGTGCAAGTTTTGATGAATGTGCCAATAAATGCCAATATTTGAATTTTGAAATTGGATTAATGGCAAGGTGGAGGGAGAGTCAAATGGAGTTATGACCACTTGGCTCAATGCAAAAGGACCTGTAAGAGGGAGTGAATGCCTTGTTGGAAGGACAAAGTCAATTTCGATTTGAATTTCAAACTTGAAGAATATTCCTCCTTTATGCCATGTTGAAGATAAATAGAGATTTAATAAATCAAATAAATCTATTTTCATGTGCAAGTGGCAAAAGATGGAGGATGGGACATGAGGAGATTATATTAATCAAGGTTAATTAATTTAATGAAGGATTAAATGATGTGACCTATTTGACTTAAATTTATGGATTGATTTAAATCAAATATGAGAAGAATGCAATTTTAAAGATTTAATAAAATAAAGGGTTTGATTTATTTAACTTAGGGGATGAAGGTAGATTAAATTAAATAAGATTTTAATCTACTCAATTTAATGGATGAACTTTAGAGATTTAATTAAATAAAATTAATTATTCAATTAAATAGGGATAATTAGATTAGACTGATTGATTTAATTATCGAGAAAGGATGACTTAATTAGATAATTGATTTATTTAATTAAGAGAGGAATATTGATGAATTTAATCAAATAAAGGCATTTGATTAAATGACTAGACCGAAGGATGATTCAGGATGAAATGGTGTTAGTGATCAGGATCAGATGTCAAACATCAATTAATACATTTTATGTTTCTACAAGTTGAATGAGAGCAGGTGTAAGATTAAGTTGTTCAATCAGAGCAATCGATCTCCAAATGGTCATGTGGGGTTTAATATTTCAAGTTTATCTTGCTTAAGTGAATTTATTTTATCACAAACACTTGTCTTGATTATTTTTTCAAACTAAATGTCTATGTCCAGAACATCATAAATCTCACAATGTCCATTTTGTGAAATGGATGAAATTCAATCCATAGTTGCTTATGTTAACTTTGGGGTATGTGCAGGATCATGATGGGCCAAAAAGTGGCAATATGATGGGGATGTGGCTGGCGAATTTTTTTTTACCCAAAATTGATGAAATGAAAAGGGTTTTAAAGGAGATTTTAAAATTTCCACCAGTATAAATTATGCTTTACTTTGAATTTAATAAGTAATTATTATTCATTTTCTATTCAAATTACAACTAAAGTCCTAATTGATATACTGATTGAAAAACATCTATAGCTTTCAAGCGGTATCACATTTTTGAATCAAAACATGTGTCACATTCTATGCTTCACATACTATAGGATTAAAAAATAAAAATTGAATTTCATGATGTTTTGACCATGTTAAGGTGGTCACATACAAGTTTTATATTTTTAAAAGTTGTAATAAAAAATTCATAATAAATTATTTACTTGGAAAAAATATAAAGAAATATGCATCACATCGGGACATGAGTCCTCTACTTATATCTAAAATATTATAAAAATATTATCATTTTATTGTGGTTAGGGTGGTGGACAAACACCTACTTCTTATTTTTTCCTTGAAATTTATGTAGTACTACATTGAAATTTCAAATTTTCATAAATAGATTTTATTTTTTAAACAAACCTAGTAGTTTAGAAACTACATTCAATTTTCTACAAATTATATTCTTACATATTTTTGAAATAATATAGATAACTTATTCAAATTTTTACATCAAGTTGCCTAACTCTGATTTTTCTAAATTTTTTTGCCACTTAAGGGTCTATTTTTTCCATGATGATCTTGCACATACCCTTTGGAAAGTATGTATTGAGATATAATTCAAGATATTTATAAATATCTAAGGATACAAATCCTTAGGACAAGAATTAATATCAAGGCTATTTCAAAGGTTATCCATACTTAGACCAAAGGGCTTGAAATTTTGAGGAAGATTGTGAATGTTTGTAATGTTTTGGAACCAAGCAAAGTATTAAACTGACTCACAATCATTTACTATCCTAGGCTAAAAAGATACTACTTGCTGAATCCCCACTCGGATTTCTCCAAACACTAAGACAATGTGAACAACCAGAGATTTGGCAACATCGACTCCTCTCCATGGCACACACTTCTCAGGACCACCAAATCTCAAAATCCTAAAGATCTAAAGATCCTAAGGATTTTTCTATTTCAACAATGAATAGTATAAATGTGGGGCAGATTCAGATTGAATGTTCTTACACCAACAAGCATAAAGGTTTTTGGCTTCTAAACAATGGCTCTTAGTAAGGACTTTCGTTCAAGGTGGCCATACATGTAGTGAGATTAGCTCAAGATTATTTCAATCAAGAGTCCTCCCAGTCTCTTCCTTAGAAGAGATTTTAACGAGTCACATGGATACTAAGGGTGACACTTGTCGGTATAACACATCCACACCTGTTGTTTATGACTTTCATCACAAACACATTTTTATATAGTGACTTGAAAAATATTGGCTTTAGCTCATTATTTCTTGGGTTGTTCCCTCCTTTCAAAGTGGGGAGGTAGGCTCTCTAAAGATAAACAACAACAAGGAAGTATGTTTGTACTTTGATCTCCTAGTTTGCATTGAAACAAGGAGAGAATACACACCGTGCGCCTTTTCCCTACACTAGGATGGGGTTCATTTTTAAACCAAATTAAAAGATGTGGGTGATTATGAAAAATGCTAAGGAATGTTTTTGATTCTCAAGATCATTGAGTGGTGTGAGAGAACAACATACACATTCAATAACAAAGTTGTAAATCACAAAACATAGCAAACACTCGTTAATTTTAACCCCTAAAGCTAAGATGAATTCATTTTTATGCACCAAATGAAATGTTAAGTTGTCTTGTTAAATTTTAAGCCCAAAAAATAATAATGAAATGAGGGTTCAGTTTTAGTCTCATTTGAGCATTCTTTTTAAACCCAAATGAAAATTAATGTGGTCCTACAACATAAAATAAAAATCATGAAAAATAAGTTATAATTGCCCCAAAAGTGTCAAACGATTGTTACAATTATAAGATTTTAAGATTAGAATGCTTCTTCACTTCAACTTTTATCATCCAACCTATAAAACCCAGTTAGCCTAAAAACTAGAACAAAATCAGAGGCATGTTAGTGATAAGATAAAGTAAAAAAATTAAAGCACATGCTAAAAATTGATCAATATTTTGCTTGATAGAGATGGGAATTTCTATTCATGATAGAATCACTATAAGTCATTTTGGCATCGCTCTGGTGAATTTGGGCATCGCTTTATGGAAAACTAGTGACAACAATAACATTGCTATTTGGGGAGCATCACAGTTTACAAATTTTGATACCTCTAAAAAGTATTAGTATCACCATTTGGTTTAATCAATGTCAAGATATTAAATAGGCATCGTTGTTTTTTATGATGAGAGCATTGTTGTATGGCGACACCCAACAAAGGCATCGCCGAAATTCTTTTGGGCGTCATTGTATCCTACAAAAATCAGAAAAAATGGAATTCGAAATAGAAATTGATTAAATTTGATTGGTTATGCCCTCCTTCTAGTGCCAGAATGGTGACCAACGGATTAGCACAGGTTGATTATGGTTGATCCATGAAGAATCAAAGCATAATAGAACCACTAATGTCAATCTCAATAGGATCATTCAAATGCAAATTAAACTAAATATTTATCAAAACTAAGCAATCTAATCTACGAAAGCTTTAAAATGTCTACTCTAATCCACCCAAAACTTATCTCGTTGTGGGAGTGGTGTCATGTTGATGTGGAATGACGACCCTTTCCCAATCCCATGGATAAATGAGCCTACTCCTATCAGTTTTATTGAAGAAAACTAATGGAACGGTTGTGAGATGTGTATGAAAACATGATTTTAATATAAATGAGCATGATTCAAGCTAATTTAACATTATTTTATGCTAAATGATGAAGATATTCAAATTCTAAACTAATTTAGATGGAATCTAAACTAAAAGATCCAAACCCTAATTAACAAACAAGCTAAATGGATGCATTATGTGATCATGGAAGCCGTTAATTGAAGCTTAAAGCTAACTAATGCAATTAAAATGAACTAAAAGATGCTAAATGTGTGCTAAATATGATTGTGAGTGTGAATGATTTCAACACCATAAGTTTGCTTTGAAAAAGATGGACCCATTTGTCTCCAAATATTGACCTATTTATAGGAGAGCAAATGAGAAATGGAGGGTTGAGATAAAAAAAAATAATCAACAATGAAGGATGGAATAAATTGGAGGCATGGATCATGGATTCTCATCAACGAATGAGAATGAAAGATGATATTTAATCAAGGGTTCACCTTTGTCCAAACAAACACACTTTCAACTTGCCAAGAGGTCACAAGTTAACTTGAACAAGAGGTCACAAGTTAACTTGCTCAAGAAGTCAAATAAGTTTTTTAGAAAAAAGGAATATTCCCTTTTTCAAATGAGTGAAGAGAGAGATTATTCTTTGGAATATTCTCATGGGTGAGGAAAAAGGATAATCTAGTTAATTAAAACTAAATTAAATTGTGCAAAGGAATATTCCATGGAAATATTCCCTTTTTGGAGGAATGTGCAAAGGAGGAATATTCCCTTGCAAGTGGGAGGAAATTAGATTAAATTAAGTAATTGATAATTAAACAATGCTAATTATGCAATTTAGGGGATTTAGAAGAATTAGATGATATTCATTAAATAAAATTATTTAATGAATTGAGGAAAGGTGGAATGACATTTAATTAAATAACATAGGGTTATTTAATTAAATAAGAAGATTTAGGGATTAAAATTAAATAGTTTGATTTATTTAATTTAATGAGACAAAATGTTAGCATGAAAGGGGATTAATTAACCTAATTAAATTAATGTGGTTAATAGATGCAAATGTCATAATTAATTAATTAGCTAGGCTAATTTAATCAATTAAGAAAAAAGAATGTTAGTATACCTGATTCAAATGTATGATATCTTTTAAGACATTTTTTAATGTCTACAATTCCATTTCATTAATTGACCACAAGTTATTCATTTTAATGGGTACAACCATTCATTCATTCATCATAGTCTATCAGTTTCATGTTGTAAGAGCATAATGTTCATCATTACAGTTCCTTTCTTTGAAAATCAATTCTAACAATCTTATTCAAAGATTAATCAAGATGAATCAGAAGGTATACCTCATGTATGTGCATGTGCATAAAAGAAGTATTTATGCACATGCACATATATGCCTCAAGTGAACAGAGTTGGAGAATGCGTATACATTTTGAATAAAAAAAAGACAAATTATCCTTCATAATGGAAATCCATATTCTGACAAATGCAACATCAACTTATTCGAATGCTTCACTTAATAATTGAGAAAAATTTATCCACATAAATCTAATCAATATGATTTAATTATAATTCTCCTAGTAATCATAACTAGAGATACACCATTTCATTCAGAAAGAACACATTCATTCAATATCAAATTCTATTTTTCTTGGATGTTTGTTTCAGATTATCCATGTCCATTTGTTTTCAATTTGAGATTTATCATTGTAACAGGTCATAAAGAATATCAATAAATTGAATCAACATATCCATTAAGAGCTATCAAATAAGTTTCAACTTTTAGGAAAATGAATGGTCCATATGCATGTTATGATGAAAATGATAACACTCTCTTTATTCCACAATAGGGTCTTCATTATAAATCGATATCATAAAATCTATGGTGGGGTCTACATTTGTATGGAAACACCTAATGAAATTCTCATATATCAATAAACAAAGTGGGTCACTCTTCGACCTTGGATAAAAAATGAAATAAATCAACAAAGAATCACAAGAAAGTATGCATATATATACATATATATGTATATATACATATACACATGCACTAACATTTGTATGTTAAACCAAAAAGAGATTCTATATCTCACGTCCATTAGAAGGCTGAATACTATTTCATAGTATCAATTAACATTTAAACTTACACGAATGTTGACTTGTTCGTTTGAGAAATATCATCAAACGATGAATTCCTTCAGCAAAAGTTACCACCGAATGATACTTCACTCTTCTCACTTTAACATTCATAGAGCATGGTGAGTGCTATTTAAATGACAGTAAGTCCTTAGCTTAGCCATGCATGCTCTTCGCCATGGATATCCATCGAAAGGGGGAATGATAAACATAAAAAAATAATAGAATGATGCATGTCATTCTCTATTGGAAACCATCGGTGATATGTATCACTTAGCCATGAGATATAGCACCCATAGGGTAGTGATAAACAAAACAAGCCAATCACCAAACACCTTTGAGTAGAGCATAAATTTCTTCACAGAAAAATATATGATATTACATTATTATGGATCAACCAAATGGCCTCGACCCTCTGTAAGATAAACACATGGGTATGAATCTACCATGGGGATATATTTTGATACCCTCACATGCAAGATAAAACAATGCAAAGGCTCACTATGAAGGCTTTGGCCCCAACTGAGATGATATAGTTTGACACAAATTGGCCAACAAAGAATACATATTTATTGCTAGCTCCCACATAGCTTAACAATGTTGCAAAGAAGAAAATTAATTGGATTCAAGCAACAACAATAAAGGATTTCACATTACCTCTTTTCTCTACAAAGCTAATGATGAGAAAGGAAACTTTTCTTTGATTCCTCTATCTTTTCCCCTTTAGTCGATCCTCTTCAATTTTTCCTTTCTTTTCTCCTCTTTTGTTCACTGCTAAATTTTCCCTATTTCATTCAAATCTCCTCTTTCTAATTTTAGGAGATAGTGGTCATGAATTCATTTGTCTCCATAACCTTACCTAGCCACCCACTCCTCCAATTTTTGATGGTTGACTATAGCTTTTGTCATGGAAGGGGTTGGCTCCTATCCCATTAATGATGGGAGTTACAGATTTCATTCCATGATTCCATTGTTTTCCATGAAAATTAAAAAAATAAACTTGAGGAAAACAATCATCTATATTCATATATATATTCATGTACTCACATATTTATTCATATGTATGTATGTATATATATATATACATCTATACTTATATATACACATCTATATGTATAATTTCCTTCCTTAAGATTATATACATATGCACATATATTCAAGGGACACATAGATATTTTATTTTCCTCGTTCAAATACAAATTCAATTTTTTTTAAAGAACAAACAATGCAAGTACTTTTGCAAACATAAATTTTATGTGATGAAATGAGTTTTCTTTTCAATTTTTTTATTGAATATCAATTTAGACCAAACAAAGTAAGTCAAGAATGCACTAATTTAAAATTCTCACTTTCAATAGAAATGAAATTCATCAACTTTTCTAACATATGTAGATGTCATGATCTACTATGGTGTGTGAGATTCCAAATTCCATTTTTTCTTACCGTAGTCATCCGAATAAGCATGCCTACCTCAATCAAGTTCTCATCCTTCAACATATTTACTACACACACATTCTTACACTTGTCCACTTATTAGTAACCTTTAAGTGATAATCTCATTAAATATTTTCTTTAATAAAAAAAATTGCATAATATTCATTTTCGATTTCATCATTGCATTTTAATCAAATTCCATAAATAAAAATGATAATTTCTATTTTCCAAATATTTTAATTTCCTCAATATTTAAAATGCAATAATGAAATCGAGATATGACACATTGCAACATACTATTTCTTCTTTTTATCAATTTTTCTCAAAAGCACTTGGAAACCAAGCACCAAAGACACATCCTCATCATCTTCAACACTTCCTCAACATGATTGAACCATCTACAACATAGTAACCCAACCACATATCCATAGATAGAAGCTTATCAAAGCAACAGTAGAGGTTGACACCCATAGCTTTAATAATGAGAACATAATGCAACTAATCAAAGCATGGATAACATCAACTACTCACACTCTTGTGACAATCTCACCCAACAATATACATCAATGAAAAAAAAGGATTTTTGACATCAATGACAACACTAATTGCTTAAACATGAAAGAATCTCAACCTTTGTCATTGATGGAAACACATGATGTGAAAAAACACCAAAGGTACAATAACTCTTAATATCAATATATTGGAACTCTTCACATTACTTCTCCCCTTACTGAACTAGCTTATTACTAGATCTCTCCCACTTTGTAGCTTTTACACGTCTTTCTCTCCTTGATAACTTGTTCTTTTTCATAGGACTTTCTCTCCCCCTTTGACATCAATTAAAAGGGGCCTAAATATATGTATTGATTATTCTCTCCCTATTAAAACCAATCAACCTTCTTACTACTACTTTGAAACTTCCTACCTTTACTACTATGTATACTCTCCCTTAGGAGCACACACCAAATTGTACAATGAAAAAAAACACTCTTTTAACTATAAAAAATAGCAATACTACTACCTACTCCCCTTGAGAGGTAGCCACCTACTGGTTATTTTTTAAGAAGAAAACTTAATCTTAGTCCTAACCTATGAACTTGCCACAACTCAATTATCAACTAGGTTGAGGATTGGCCAACACCTAAGTAAAGTAGTTAGTACTTCACTTCTTCTCTCCAGCCTTTGTGAGACCCAAGGAGGGTAATCCCATGCATACTCATAATATCTCACTTTGGGTCAAGAGTATTTCTTAGCATAGATGCACTATCTCAAGAAAATCAAATTATCAAAGGCTCAACAGACCTTAGATAGAACTTTTACTCATTTCAAGGAGTACACTTACATACTTAAAATTGGGGCAATGTAGTTTAGATTACTTTATGAATCATTCTTCATCTTGAATCTTAGGCCAAATTAAAAACTAGCTCAACTAACCACAATATAAACTAATAAAACAATCAATGCCTTATCTAAGAGAGAAAAAGAGTTATAACTTGTAATCAATCAGTAATACAATTTTGATTGAACTTCTAAAATTAATGGACTATTAGAATGCCACCTTGTAACATATAACTGACTATGTTTGCAAAATATCACTTCCTCACTAAATCCTATATCCTTTTCTCACAAACTAATGACATTGTTTTGGTGTTTAATCAATTCATTGAACTAAAGCATAAAAAAAATTCATCCATTCGGTACAAATGACAAAAGACAAATGAAATCATAATTAACAACTTCGTTCATAACTTGGAAGAAAAGACATAGGAGAGAAAAATTTTGAAACTAAAATTCTTCTTCATTTCTGATATTGCTTTGTAAAACCTTATTTAAGATCTATATACAGTATAAATTTCATCTTAAATTTGCTTCTAATATATCTACTAAAGTATCCATTTACATTCTATTCTTCTTTTAGAGCATAGTATTTACTGTGACCTTGTTTAGAGTCAAAATTTTGAACTCTCTTTTTTCAGCCATGAAATCCCCTTTATATAATAGGGGAGCAACAAGCACCTGGCTGAATTACAATTTCACTTTCATTTTAGTTCATTTAAAAAACCTAATTCTAACTCACTCCTTGAAGAACTCCCCGGGTGGTTTCACATGCAATTATTTGAGAATAGGGGAGGACAAAAGGAAAAAAGCATGTGCAAGATACCAAAGGTCATTGTCACAACATTCGTTGTTGAAACAAAAAAAGATTCCATTCATACCTTTCGGAGGACTTCCACATCAGCATGGGAAAGCAAAAGATAAACCATGGACACTTGAAAAAAATACCTACTATGCAAAGACCATGGTGTAATAAAAAACTAAAACAAGACGATGAGCCTATTCAAAGTCATTGGCATCAGAGAATGCCCGACCGCTCCTTGTCCTTGATGAAATTAGAGGGATCATCACCACGTCATCATCAGAGCTCCCATACGACACCAAAGAATGGAGGTATTGACCATATTCTGAGTTAGTATCAGCTTCAATGTCTGAAGGAGTATCAAAAAGCACAATAAGAGAGTTATGTTTTCCAATTCAAGCCCTATGTCTTTTCTCTTTTTCCTGGCCTTCTTCAATAGCTACGCTAGTTCCTTACCTTTGAACTTGACCACTTCTCCCAGAAGGGTCCTATTTCTCATGAAGAATGTACTCTGCACAATAGACTTCTTCTTATGACCTCTAACCCTCCTTTTACCCTTTTAAACCTCAGGAGAAGTCTGGGTTTCATGCTCAACTATATCTTCATGACACTCAAACACACTTAGTCGGCTAGACCTCCTAACAAGTGAAATTGTTGGATGAATTTTTCCCATTTCTTTAAAACTAGTAGAGTGATAATCAAAAGGATTTTTGACTCAAGAACCATAGGAGAAACACCCCAATCCCAGTAATTGCAACTAGTTCAAGCAACAAAATTCCTAAATAGACTAGAGAACCCAATTTCATACCAACTTACTCAGGACAAGAAAATTCAACTCAAGACAAACTAGCAACTTCTTACTCTACTTCACACTTTGCCTCACATACATAGACTGAAAAGATAGTGAGAATGAATAGCAATCAACTTGCATTAAATAGAAAATTTTAGCATGCATAATTAATGATTCAAAACTCCTTGCATGAGCGAATTGGTAACTTAATAGTTTGGCTTTGAATATGGGCCGTTGATCTTAGAACAATTAAAATTTCATCTAAGGTGGCCATGAGCATCATTTTTGACCATTATCAACTTGTTCCTAGAAAACAACAATGCTATCTCAAATTCTATCATGTTCTTCTCTAACCTTGATTAATCATATATGATCTGAAAAATTAGCATGTATCACCAACCTAATCCATGCCTTTTCATTTATATCGGTGAAGTACATGAGACTAGTCTATTCTCTTGAGAGAATATTTCCTTATACACTTCATCACTCATCACTGATCTTTCTCAACTTTCAGTGTGCAATCAATGATGAAGGTATTCATGTGATGATCTTAGTCCATTAGATCATCCTGTTTTAAAAATTCATCATTGGTTCTCTAGTCCTTTTGATGCTTTCCTTCTTGTTTTATGCTAAATCCTCAAGATCCTGCTACGTTTCCCATTGCATGTAGTAGTTATCCCTTGTTGATGATTTACTTCATCCTTGCCCAACTCCATCAACAATATAAACATCCCTGTGATGATCTTTTAGCCCCTAGTTTTGCGGCCTGACCTTTGGTCACATCTGTTCCTCCATTGCGCATCGCTAATTCAAAATTTGCATTGAGGATCCTATCGGGGATGGGAGATATTGTGGAAGCATAAGATTTAGACACATGCACCTCCATAAAAAAAATGGCACAAAATACATCACTCATAGGATCTCATCATATTAGTGAAAGAAAAATCTTTTAGATGACATCATTGCTTGTCACTAATTCAGAACTTATGTTCTAGAGTGAATTCATGATGAGTGATATAACAGAAGGTCGTCGATCATCACTAATTCTCCTCTTACATTATGCAAGCAATTAGCGATGAGAGGATTTACAACATTCATAAGGCCTATCACCTATTGCTAATGTGTGTTTTACATTTAAAACATATCCCAATCACACTGAATAAAGGAAATTACATTGTATCACTCATCGCTGATCCAAGTTTATCATTTTATGACCATCCACGATGAACGATAAGATCAAAAAGACCATCAGCATCACTCATCACTATTACCAAATGGAAGGATCAAAATCCATTAGCGATGAGCAATGTCAAAGAAAACTCCATTTCATCACTCATCACTAATTGAAGGTATGAACCTATGAATAAATTAGCGATGAGCAATAAAGTTATGAGGGCCATCAAGACTTAAGTGGAAACTTTGAGCATGTGGACTTAAGTTGTTCTAAAAGAGGGGACTCTCTTAGGATGATATAATAGGCTCAAGACTACTCAATCACAAAAAACAAAGGATGTAAATGCCATAAGATCCTTTAATTAACCTTATAAGAATAGGGTGATTCAAACCTAGACATGGGATGGGCCAGTAACTTGATGACATTAATAGACATGAAAATTTTATGTGACTGGCCATAGGCACTATGCAGTTAGCAACAAAATAGAGTGTTACAAGCAAATAAAATGAAAAAAATCCTAAACCCTCATATAAGAAACCTACATCAGATGTAACAAAGGTTTTAGGTAAAAATTCTTAGGGTTTAATATGAGCACATCAGATGTTGCAAAATTTTAAAGTGTCATCAGTGGTTCTTTTTGGGGATATCTATTCCTCAGTGAATAGAGTGAGAATTTAGATCCTCTGGGAGAAGCAGACTAGGTGCCTTCTTCATTAGGCAACAAAGTCAAAAGGTCATCTCTACCACAACTGTTCTTGGTTTGACAAGTCAAACCATATTTGATGGCCAAAGGCCACCAAAACTGTGGGCCTCTTCTTACCTCTGTCCTAGACAAAGTTCTCATCACACTTCACTGAATCCAATCTGAAAAATTCACTACAATATACCTGATCAAACATGCTATCATCTCTCAACAACTCAATATATACAACATTTTCAACAAATTCATACTTACCAAGCATTTGAGAATCAGGTATACCCTTAAAATAATGATTTTCATGTGGCAATAACTCATAATCAAGTTGAAAAGAACCCTCTTTAATGTATTTCCCATTACCACACTACAAGAAGATTTCATCCACCTGAAAAATCTGGCACTCATACTCTGCCACATAGCTGGTACTATCAAGTTCAATCTGATTAGTAGTTTGCATGTCAAAATCAAAACAATTATAAGAACTAATCAAAAGATTATACACAACAACAAAACTATCTCCAAGTGTATGTAAAAGGATACACTCATACTTCGACACACATTGTAATTGTGCCTCAACATGCTGGTGTAGAGAATTATCAAGAATCTCTAACCTATACTCATCCCTACTCACTTTGATATTTTCTAAGCATAACATGTTAACATATTCAACATTCATAGTTTGTTCAAAACTGAGCAATTATAGGTCAAAAAAGTAATATGTTCTTTCTTTGGAATCAACCCCCATATCCATATGAAAAGATTCATAACTAGGCTCATCTAGAACAAAAAATAGATACTTATCTAAGTCTACATTAAAATTTTCACAATTTGGCTTATCAAATACGCAAACTTCATGATCATCTATTGTTTCTAACTCATCAAAAAAAATTCCTAAACTTGAATCAACCTGCACACTTTCATGCTCATCATACAATGCATCATCAAATGGTTGTTTGTCATTACCCACATTATCACCATGCTGACCGACTGGTTCATTATTGGAAAGAAAATTAGATACCCATGCATCATATCTTGCATAGTGATGACTATCATCACTGTCAAAATTGATATGAGTACTACATAATAACTGAGGATTACTCATATGTGCATATTTATGATATTCAGTGGTCAACAGATTTGAAATTTTTTCACTACTTAATAGACCATAGTTCTGATCCATTCTTTCAACCACTTCCTCTTCTTGACTCCCACTAGAACTACATGCATCACCAAGTTGTAAGTCAAGATGTACCATGATATCACCATCATCAAAATCTGGAAACTTAATGGACTGGGTTTCATCATTGAGTTGATCATTTATATCCTCTTGAAAGTGGAGACACAAATTTTCACTATCATGAGCATCAATGGTAAACATTGTAGTACTCTCAACTCCTTCCTTTTCAAGCATGTACTTATTTGTATCTAAAACTGAATACATTTAATTATTTTTATACATGCAGCTACAGGTTTCATCAACATGTTTATCCACAATTGAAAACAATAGACCTTGCACATATTCATTCCAAATTTTCTCCATATTATCTAAGCATGTGTAAGTCATTTGCATATTCAAAATTTTAAAATCCTTCAACAATGCACTAGATCCTTCCTCAAAAGATTCAAAATACATATGAATGCAATCTGAGGTACTAGGTGTGAAACTTTCAGGGATTAGTGAAAGAGAAACAAAAAATCTTTGATTGAAAACAATGCTTGACTCCTCACCTTGTTTTTCATCTATTTTAACTTTGTGACAAGATCTAAAGGTTCTTTTGCAAATTATTCTCTATAAGCATCCACCAATTTATCCCAGCAAGGAAATGACTTCTTAGGAAAACTTAGATACCAATCCCTAGCTCTAGCTTCAAGAGATCTGACAAAAAATCTCATCTACATATCCTAATCTCTAAATGAATGTTTCACCATGAAATTATAGAAATTTTGGACATGTGTATCTCGTTCACACACATTGTATCCATTAAATATAGGCATCCACTTATAAACTCGAGATGGAATACCTTTAACCTTGTAATCAATCCATGATAATTCTAGTTGGTTATACAATGAATCAAAAAAAATTACAATAGGTGCAACAATTTGGCAAGCTGATCTAGTATGATCATCTATTAACTAGGCATGTATAGACATCAAGTGCCTTTTGGTCAACTCTTTAACTCCCCTTTTAAACACAACTTTCCATTTTGGCCTTATCCTAGGCTTGTTCACACTTAGGTTCCTGTACTTTGGGGTTTCAACCGTTTAAGGATTATTAGACTTCTAAAGCTTCTTGACAATATGCATCAAGGTTTCTAATGGAATGGTTATTTCTCATTGGTAATCCATGGATATATGTAAATCTAGGTTTAACTAGTGCATAATCATAATCATGAAAATATGAAGGATCACTAGGATAGTTTCTAATAATGGTGGTAACCAAGGCTTGATGTATATGATAATGTACGTGGAGGCAAGTCCCTATGATATACAAATTCTCTAAAAACATCCATGCTAGCAAATTTGGGAATACTTAGACAAACACTTTAAATGGGACAACAATTGCATTCAATATGATAGGTTCAACAAATGAAAATATATAGAGAGCTATGTACCTTCACACCTCTAGCTGCTGCAACTTTGAATAGAGTAATTTCAGGTTACAATAAAAAACAATATCCCTTCATGTGTGTAAATAGTAGAGCACAGTCACCACCTCTTCAACAAGAGGAAAACCTTTGAAGAAAAAATATCCTTCTCTCAGTTCTTCTAGCAGAATCACTTTCTTAATATTCTTAATTTAAGGCTGCTACAAACCAGATTAGCAGACTTGGAAATTCTTCAATATCTAAACCAGATGTTCATTTTGTTTTGACTACTTTCAAATTTTCTTCAAAAAAATTTCATCAAAGATACAAAGTGTTCCACAGGAGAGTCGCCATCTTTGTTGGTTATTTTTTAAGAAGAAAACTTAATCTCAGTCCTAACCTATGAACTTTCCACAACTCAATTATTAGCTAGGTTGAGGATTGGCCAACACCTAAGTAAAGTAATTAGTACTTCACTTCTTCTCTTCGGGCTCTGTGAGACCCAAGGAGGGTAATCCTATGCATACTCATAATATCTCAATTTAGGTCAAGAGTATTTCTTCACAAAGATGCACTATCTCAAGAAACTCACCTGATCAAAGGCTCAATAGACCTTAGATAGAAGTGTTACTCATTTCAAGGAGTGCACTTACATACTAAAAATTGGGGCAATGTAGTTTAGAGTATTTTATGAATCATTCTTCATCTTGAATCTTAGGACAAATTCAAAACTAGCTCAACTAACCACAAGATAAACAAATAAAACAATCAGTGCCTTATCTAAGAGAGAAAAAGAGTTATAACTTGTAATCAATCGATAATACAATTTTGATTCAACTTCATAAATTAATGGACTATTAGAATGTTGCCTTGTAACATCTAACTCACTATGTTTGCAAAATATCACTTCCTTATTAAATCCTATATCCTTTTCTCACAAACTAATGACCTTGTTTTGGAATTTAATCAATTCATTGAACTAAAGCATCAAACATATTCATCCATTCTGTGCAAATGATAGAACACAAATGAAATCATAATTAACAACTTCATTCATAACTTGGAAGAAAAGACATAGGAGAGCAACATTTTGAAACTAAAATTCTTCTTCATTTCTGATATTACTTTGTAAAACCATATTTAAGATTTGTATACAATATAAATTTAATCTTAAATTTTCTTCTAATATATCTACTAAAGTATCCATTTACATTCTATTATGCTTTTAGAACATTGTATTTACTGTGACCTTGTCTAGAATCAAAATTTTGAACTCTCTTTTTTCAGCCATGAAATCCCCTTTATATAATAGGGGAGCAACAAGTACTTGGCCAAATTACAATTTCACTTTCATTTCAATTCATTTCAAAAACCTAATTCTAACTAACTCCTCGAAGAAATCCTCAACACACAATCATTTGAGAACAGGGGGGACAAAAGAAAAAAAACATGTGCATGATACCATAAGTCGTCACAACATTTGTTGTTGAAAAAAAAAAGATTACATTCATATATTCCAGAGGACTTCCACATCAGCATGGGAAAGCAAAAGACAAACCATGGACATTTAAAAAAAAATACCTCCTATGCAAAAACCATGGTGTCATAAAAAACTAAAACAAGGCGGTGACCCTATTCAGATTCATTGACATCAGACAATGTCTGATCACTCCTTTTCCTCGATTAAATTGGAGGGATCATCACCATGTCGTCATCAGAGCTCCCATATGACACTAGAGAGTGAAGGTACTAGCCATAGTCTGAGTCAGTATCAACTTTAGTGTCTGAAGGAATATCAGAAAGCACAATAGGAGAGTTATGTTTTCCAAGGTAGGCCCTATGACTTTTCTCTTTCTTCTTGGCTTTCTTCACTAGCTACACCTGTTCCTTGCCTTTGAACTTGACCACTTCTCCCAAAAGGGTCCTATTTCTCAAGCGGTATGTACTCCACACAATGGAATTCTTCTTATGACCTCTAGCCCTCATTTTACCCTTTGAAACCTTAGGAGAAGCATGGGTTTCATGCTCAACTATATCTTCATGACACTCAACACACAATTAGTTGGCTAGACCCCCTAACAAGTAGAATTGTTGGACCAACTTTTCCCATTTCTTTAAAACTAGCAGAGTGATAATTAAAAGGATTTTTGACTCAAGAACCATAGGAGAAACACCCCAATCCTAGAAATTGCAACTAGTTCAAGCAATAAAATTCCTAAATAGACCAAAGATCCTAATTTCATACCAACTTACTCAGGACGAGAAAATTCATCTCAAGACGAACCAACAACTTCTTACTCTACTTCACACTTTTCCACACATACACAGACTAAAAAGATAGTGAGAATGAACAATGATCAACCTACATTAAATAGAAAATTTGAGCATGTAGAATTAATAATTCAGAACTCCTTGCGTGAGCGAATTGGTAACTTAATAGTTCAGTTTTGAATCTAGTCTGTTGATCTTAGAACAATTAAAATTTCATTTAAGGGTATGTACATGATCATGATGGGCCAAAAAGTGGCGATATGATGGGTATGTGGCTGATGACTTTTTTTTTACCCAAAATTGATTACATGAAAAGGGTTTTTAAAGGAGACTTTCATCTTTCCACCAATATAAATTATTCTTTACTTTAAATTTGATAATTAATTATTATTCATTTTCTATTTGAATTATGACTAAAGTATTGATTGATAGGCTGATTGAAAAACATCTATAGCTTTCAAACAGTATCACATTTTTTTAATCTGAAACATGCATCACATTCTATGCTACACATACTATAGGATTAAAAATAATAATAATAATTTCATGAAGTTTTGACCAAGTTAAGGTGGTCAGACATACAATTTTTTATATTTTTAAAAAGTTGTAATAAAAATTCATAATTAATTATTTACTTGGAAATAAATTACAAAAGATATGCATCACATTGGGACATGAGTCCTCTACTTATATCTAAAATATTATAAAAAAATATAATCATTTTATTGTGGTTAGGGTGGTCAGACAGACACCTACTTTTTTTTTCCCTGAAATTTAAGTACTACTGTATTGAAATTTCAAATTTTCAGCAAATAGATTTTTTTTTTTAATAAACTTAGTAGTTTAGAAACTACATTCAATTTTCTACAGAGTCTATTCTTAAATATTTTTGAAATAATATAGATAACTTATTCAAAATTTTACATCAAGTTTCCTAACTCTAATTTTTCTGATTTTTTTGCCACTTAAGGGCCTGTTTTTTCCATGATGATCCTGCACATACCCCTAACATGGCCATGAGTATCATTTTTTGACCATTATCAACTTGCTCCTAGAAAACAACAATGTTATCTCAAATGTTGCCACACTCTTCTCTAACCTTGATTAATCATATGTGATCTAACAATTAGCATGTATCGCCAACCTAATCCATTCCTTTTCATTTATATCGGCAAAGTACATGATACCAGTCTATTCTCTTGAGAGAATATTTCCTTATATGCTTCATCACTCATTGTTGATCTTTCTCAACTTTCAGGGTGCAATCAACGATGAAGGTATTCATGCGATGATCTTAGTTTGTTGGATCATCCTATTTTAAAACTTCATCAACGGTTCTCCAGTCCTTTTGATGCTTTCCTTTTTTTGTTATGCTAAATCCTCAGGATCCTGCCACGTTTCCCGTTCCATGTAGTAGTTATCGCTTATCACTAATTTACTTCATTCTTGACTAGATCCATTAGCAATGTAAACATCCCTGTGATGATATTTTAGCCCTTGGTTCTGAGGCCTGACCTTTGGTCACATCCATTCCTCCATCACGCATCACTAATTCAAACTTTGCACCAAGGCTCCTATTAGTGACAAGAGCTTTTGTGGAAGCACCATATTTAGACACGTGCACCTGCATAAAAATAAATGGCACAAAAGACATCGCTCATAGGATCTCATTATATTAGCAAAAGAAAAATCTCTTAGAGGACATCATCACTTGTCGCTAATTCAAAAATCAAGTTTTGGAGTGAATTCACGATGAGCGATATAACATAAGGTCATCGCTCATCGCTAATTCTCCTCATACATTATGCATGCAATTAGCGATGAGAGGATTTACAATGTTCATAAGGCCTATCGCATATCGCTAATGTGGGTTTTACATTTAAAAAATATTTACGATCACGCGGTATAAAGTATATTACATCGTATTGCTCATCGTTGATCCAAGTTTATCATTTTATGACCATCTGCAATGAACAATAAGATCAAAAAGACCAGAAGCATGACTCATTGCTATTACAAATTGGAAGGCTCAAAATCCATTAACGATGAGCGATGTCAAAGAAAACATCGTTTCATCACTCGTCGCTAATTCAAGGTGTGAACCTATGAATAAATTAGCGATGAGCAATAAAGTTATGAGGGCCATTGGGACTTAAGTGGAAACTTTGAGCACATGCACTTATGTTGTTCTAAAAGAGGGAACTCTCTTAGGATGATATAATAGGCTCAAGACTACTGAATCATGAAATACAAAAGATGTAAAGGCCATAAGATCCTTTACTTAACCTTATAAGAATAGGGTGATTCAGACCTGGACACGGGAGGGGCCAATCACTTGATGACATTAATAGACATGAAAATTTTATGTGACCAGCCACAGGCACTATGTAGTTAGAAACATAATAGAATGTTACAAGAAACTAAAACAAACAAAACCCTAAACCCTCAAATAAGAACCCTACATCAGATGTAACAAAGGTTTTAGGTAAAAATTCTTAGGATTTAATATGAGCACGTCAGATTTTGCAAAATTTGAAAGTGCCATCAGTGGCTCTTTCTAGGGACATATTTTCCTTAGTGAAAAGAGTGATAATTCATATCCTTTGGGAGAAGTAGACCAGGTGCCTTCTTCATTGGGCAATAGAGTCAAAAGGTCATCTCTACCCCCAACTATTCTTGGTTTGACAAGTCAAACCATATTTGATGGCCGAAGGCCACCAAAACTATGGGCCTCTTCTTACCTCTATCATAGACAAAGTTCTCATCACACTTCATTGAATCCAATTTGAAAACTTCACTCCAATATACCTAATCACACATGCTAGCATCTCTCAACAACATTGTTAACTCTTTTGGGGAGGTTTTGTCAATAAATCCTATTATCTCTCAAAAACACAGACTGAATGCCTCAAGAGGTTGCCAATCTCTTGATACATTTTAGGGTAACATACAAGGTCAAGAGAACTCAACCTTCTACTCTTTAGGTGCTGCAAACCTGGGCCGGTGTACCTTTCTGAATGGTGTAGACTTAACTTGTGATTATCTTCTTAAAAAAATTTGTTCACAATGGCAATGGGAGGTGAACAAATGAAATCCAACTTGAAAACAGTAACAATATTCTGATCTGAATCCTAAAATGAATGCTTGATTAACAGATGTAAAGAAAAATGAATATGTTCAAATGGTGAAGTGCAAAGACTAGTGCCTTGTTGGGTATGTGGAGTCAAATGAGATCAAAATGAGCAACACTCTCTAGAGAAGACACAAATTATCTGGCATACATTTTGCATACATTGAATCTCCTTGATTACTATGATTAACTAAAAGGATTTAGTCTTTACTTGAAAGAACCAATCAATTGATCACACAAGTACAACAAATGTGCACTAATAAATTGAATACAAACTTGTCATATCAATTTAAATAATCAGAAAGAATCCAACTTGGAGACAACTTAGCAATTATCTTATTAAATTCAACAGATAATTGATACCAGACATGTGTAGCAACATCAATTGACATTCATAAATACCTCCATTTTAGAACATGCATCATAGCCTCTGATTTGATAAATTTACTATTTTGTATCCATACAATTTGCCTACTGTATCAAATAACTGATAACTGGTCCCCATTTACAATTACAATATGTCTATTTGTATACCAGCATTTGAAGAAAATATCATATTGAAATCACAAGTCAGCCAACAATCAAATTTGAGCTCAAATTGTGTCGGCCTGCAACAGTCATCCAAACAGGTTCATGTCGGCCACAGTGTTTGAAAATTTGTTATTGATTAGTGAACAGTCGGTGAGACAAGATGGTAGCTATGTCGAAGGCAATTCACTCATTTATCGCTATCTGTCTGTGTTCACTGTGCTCATATTCGCCATGATCCATCGGAGTTGGGGAGATGTCCCATAGATTATACTATGCTTCACCGAGAGCCCCGTGGTTAAACCTGTCGCATGTCACTATGACCTTATGTTCGTTATACCGAAGACAAGAGGCATCCACAAGTTTCCTTTGTGTTTTGTCGTAGCTCTGTGATATCGGGAAGACCTCTTGTAGAACACACCAAGTGTTACTGATATGATTTTCCTTACATGCTTTACACTCGCTGAGACATAGGGATATCTCTCGCCAATGAGTGTTCATCATGTATATCGCTATAGCTTCCAACCGTCAGGGAGACCTCTTGCAGAATCTTCATTTCACACCTAAAGACCTTGTAGTCATTCCTATTCACGAAGACCATTATATTTTCTCACTGAAGAGAATACTCATCGAGCTATCAGCAAGACAAAAAAATGTCGGGGGGACCTCATATAGAATGCACCATGCTTTATCGAAAGTCACCCCGAGATAAATTTTGATCGCCAGGAGAAAACCACACCGACACCGAAAGCCACATGAAGAAATCCACAAGGTCAGCGAGACTGAAGGTCACTCGCCAAGACCTTACAACGAAAGCAATATCTCTCACCGAACCGTTTGGAAATGTTCGTTTGTGCTTCATTGGTGAGACAAACTCACTTCGCCGTGGCATCTCATCGAAGGGACTCAACTCTTGCCGATATGATGCACTCAGTTCCTCCGGTCGGCAAGACATGATGAGTTCGGTGAGAGCTTCCATCGAGGACTAAACTTACACCGATATGAATCTCAATGCATCAGTCGAGGAGACAAATGATATTCAGTAGGACACCACCTCGATAGCCATAACATATGCCGATAGAAGTCTCCACATGCTGGTCACCAAGACAAAAGATAATTGCCAAGACGTGATGCCGATACTGCCAAGTTTGGCCGAAGAGAATCCATAATGCGTTTGTCGGAAAGACCCAAAAAACTCGCTATGACCATATGCCGATGCCGCAACTCTTGTCAATCGGTGTCTGTAAGTGAAAACCAATCTCCATGACAAATAATAAGTCTTGCCGATAGGCAACACAAACTTATGTTAGCAAAAAACATACAATGGATAAGGGAGACAAAGGTATTCTCACGCCGATATGAACCAGAATGTAAAATATGCATGACCCAATGGATTCAATGGGACAATATGGCAAAATATGGGTGAAATATGCATACGGTAGGACCAAATCTGGAGATTTATGAGTGAAAACATATGTAAAAACATCAGATTTTTACAGTCCCAATAGATCCCATGACAATGGCTAGAAAAAGGCTTGTGTTTGATAGAATCTATGTGGGAGTGTCCCAAAATGTCGACCTCCCTTTTTCTATTGATATCTAATCAAAGTTGGGGACTTGGACGCAAGCTATAGAGTTTGAATCAATCCCTTTTGCTTGCTTTAAGTGCAGAAAAAAAGGGAATTCGGCTAAGAAATTCCCACTCAATGTCAGCAAGGAGAAAGAGAAACCTCTGCCTAATCCAAAGCCTATTTGGAGAAAGAAGCCCGAGGGGGAGGGTAAAGAGAGAAAAGAAAACTCTCGTATCGATGAGTCATGGTGTATGAAGCCTGAAGCTCGGGTGAATGCCCCTGAGTTCAATGAAGTGGTGGGTTTCAAGGAATATTTGGGTTTTTAGGAGTCTCAACGAAAGGAGTCAGAGAACTTATTTGGAACGAAGGAGGATGGAGAGTGTGAATTGGAAGGCATTGGAAATGGACTGCTGAATTTGGATTCTTCTTTCAACAACCTTGAAAAGGAATCTAAAAGTAAGGAGGATGGGGTCCAAGTTTGGATGATATTCCTATTTAGGGATTGACATTGTATTTTGGTTTTCCTCTTCCTCCTTCTGCTTTTGTAGGAGGCCTCCCCTTTAGCATGGACTCTTTTCAGATTCCGGGAACTGCTATCTCTCTAGATTATGTCAAGGTTACCTTTGATAACATGAGTTTGACTCAAGAGCTCTCAAGTGAAAATTTGACCTAGTGTAATAACGAACTAATGGAAACCCTTCCCTTGGATCAAAGGAGGATGTCTAATAAGGAATGGGAATCAGGGAGAGAGTTGGAAAGCCAAGAAGATACGGATAGAGATGATGCCAACTCTTTGTCCAAGAAAAAGAATAAGAAAAACAAACAACAAAATACCTCGAGTGGAGTCTCTACCAGAACTAGAGCTAAGGTAGATTGCAAAGCTACTAAGAGAAACCAAGGAAGAAAATATGTAAAGTGGCTGAGGGAGCATGGTAGTTTTTAGGATATTGCAGATGGTGTTCAAAAGACCATCCTGAAGATTCTCCAATCCCCTAGTAAGACATGAAGATCATGTCATGGAATATTAGGGGGTTGAATAGCCTCCATAAGCAGGATGTGTTGCATAATTTTGTTAGGGACCATAGACCTGATATATTACTTGTCCAGGAATCCAAAATGCCTAAGGAGAAGGTGGAAAAGATTAAGATGTTTAAATTTTGTTGTGTCCATGGAAACAACTCAGAAGGTGCCTCAAGAGGAATTTTCACATTCTAGAACTAGAATCTCATTAAAGGGGAACCATTGCTGGAGAGCACTAATCATGTGGCTACCAGATTTACCCATATCAAAGACAATTTTTGTTGGATTCAATCTACGATCTATGCCCCTAATGGGAAAGGTGCAATAAATTCATTTTGGAAGGAGCTTACTACCTTTCACAAGATTTTTAATAATGATTCATGGGTCGTTATGGGAGACTATAATACCCCTCTTTAGGATGATGAGAAGTTCGGAGGTTCCCAGGTTAATATGGAAACCAGAATGGACCTTTTGGATTTCATGAATAACCAGGCCTTAATTGATTTGGATTTGCAGGGAGCCACCTATACTTGGTTGAATCGAAGAACTAGTAAGGACTTGATCCAAGGTTAGATAGAACATTAATTTCAGGTCAATGGTTTTTAAACTATTATTGTTCTTTAAAATCTCTTTCGAGGGTGGGCTCTGACCACTTTCCTATAATTTTTGTGGCAGATCCATTAAAGGGGAAGAGAAAATTTCCCTTCAGATTCGAAAGAATGTGGCTTTCCCATCCTTAGATATTTGAGGAAATAAGGAAATGGCAGAATAATGTTGTCCCTGGGACTGCCATGTTTAGGGTGGCTAAGAAATTGAGGGAAGTTAAATGTAAAATAAGATGGGAAAAAGAGACCTTTGGTAACATTTTTGGAATCAAATATGAGCTTCAAATGGAGTTGGAAGATATTTAGGATAAAATCTAGAGGGAAGGATATATTGATGATAATAGGGAAAAATAAAACGATTTGCTTGTGAAAATGCATGTAATTATAGCTAGAGAGGACTTTTGGAGACAGAGATCTAGAGCTTGGTGGCTTTCTGCTGGAGATAAAAACACTAGATATTTTCATTTGTTAGCATCAAAACACAAGGAAATGAACATAATCTCTCACATTGAAAGTAATGGAAATCAGTTTGAGGAGGAGGATGACATTAGAAGTCAAGCTATCCTTTTCTTTAGTAATTTCCTCTCAGCAAGCAGAGGAATCAACCTTGAAGAGAAAGATTACCTTTTAGAGGCCATCCCTAATTTAGTTGAGGAGGAAGATAATACCAAGCTTGTTGCAATTGCTTCTAGGGAAGAAATTAAAAAATCCATTTTTTCCTTTGAAGGGAACAAGGCCCCTGGCCCCAATGGGTTTCCCATGTTCTTCTTTCAATGGTTCTGGGAGATTGTCAAAGAGGATGTTGTGAATGTAGTCAAAGAGTTCTTTGGATCAAGAAGTCTCCTAAAGGAACTAAATGCTACATTTTTGGTCCTTATTCCCAAGAAACCTGGAGTGGCGGAGTTTGAAGCCTTCAGGCCTATAAGCCTTTGTAATTTTTTCTACAAAATCATTTCAAAGGTTTTGACATCTAGGCTTCTCATAATTTTTCCTTCATTGATCTCTCCCTAGCAAAATGGCTTTGTTCCTGGAAGGCAGATCCTCGATTCTATTGTCACTGTCCATGAGAATATCCATTCCCTTGTGGAATCCAAAACTGAAGGTTTTCTCCTTAAGCTGGATATTTCGAAAGCCTGTGACCATGTGGACTAGAAATTCTTATTCAAAATCTTGAGGGTGTTTGGATTCAACAATAGAGTCCTTCAGATGGTGGATCAACTTGTTTCAATAGTTTCTATTTCTATTATGGTGAATGGATCCCCTTCGCATTTTTTTAGAATTCAAGAGGTTTAAGATAGGGAGATTCAATCTCCCCCATCTTGTTCACTATTATGGTTGAATGTCTAGGGTGAAACCTGAAAATACTGATTGATCAGGGGTCTCTGGTGTGACTAAGGCCCTCTTCTAGTAATCTGATTTTCTCACATCAACAGTTTGTTGATGATACCATGCTGATGGGGAGATCTAATTTGACTGAACCTAATAATCTGAAAAGAATTTTGGACAAGTATGAGAGGGCTTCTAGTTAATTGGTCAATAGACAGAAAAGTTCTCTTTTCTTTTTTAACACACCTAATCATAGACAGGTCAAGATTGCTAGAATCCTCAGATGTAGAGTGGATTCCTCACCTTCTATTTATCTTGGCTTGCCCTTAGGCCTTAAACCTCCTGACTCCTTTTGGAGTTTGTTGGTTGATAGGTTCAACAAAAAGCTTGTTGGATGGAAAGGAGCTCTTCTTAGTCAAGCAGGAAAAATCTAGTTTCTTAAAGCTTCTCTTCAGAACCTTTCGATTTACGCCTTAAGTCTTTACAAAATAACTGCTAAATTTGAGGATGCTATTGGAAAAATTCAAAAAATATTTCTTTGGTTGGGGGTTGAATTAAGAAATAGAATGCCTCTTATTGGATGGGATCTTGTCTGTAGGCCAAAAAATATGGGAGGATTAGGTCTAAGAAAGATCAGAATGATGAATAAGATGCTTCTTGCTAAGCAAATTTGGAGGTCTTTTTTGTCTTATGGGGAATGGAAAGACATTTTAAAAATTATATGGCTAATTGTGGATCCCGTAAGGCCATGTTGGATTCTCCCTCTCTGCCCTATGGATCAACTTGCTGGAATGATATGATTACTGGGAGAAAGATTGTTGACTTAGGTGTTGGGTGGAATATAAGAAGTGGAAATCAAGCCAGGTTCTGGGAGGAAAGATGGTTACTAAAGGAGCCCCTAATTAACAATGAAAGGTTTAACAGGTGGGATGGCATTTTCAAAATGAATTTTGGTACTCAAGTCAAGGACTATTGGTGTGATGGGGGTTGGGTGGACTTGTGCCAGCTTAGCCTGGAGCTTGCACTGATTCACTCATCACTGATGGCTGTTAGGATGGGTTCAAATCAGCAAGATGACCTTTTAGTCTAGATAGATAACCCCTTGGACAACTACTCTATTTCTTTGGCTATCTCTCTGTTTTCCCTCTCTCAAGCCCCCTCTCCTTTCTAGACCAAAGCATGGATAAAACATCTGACCCCTAAAGTCAATTTTTTTTTTGGATCCTTCTTCAAACTAAAGTGATTATGGTTGAAAATATTTGCAAGCGTGGTTTCCAGATACCTAATAGAAGCTATATTTGCAAGAATGAAGCAGAGTCTACAAATCACTTGTTTCTCTACTATCCATTTACTGCTACTATATGGGGTAAGTTTCTATCTCTCTGAAACATTTCATGGGTGTTTCCTTATTCTATTGAAAAAAATTTCTCTCAATAGAAAGCTCCTTCTCTGAATCCTTTTATTCAAAGATTATGGGCTTTCACTTTTCCATATATATCCTGGGGTGTGTGGAAGGAATGAAATAACAGACTCTTCAGGGACAAGAAAACTTCAGAGAACAATGTGTTTGAAAAAATCTTTAGGCTAATAGTGGAAAATTTTAATATCATTCCCTAGCAAGAGAATAAACTAGAGGTTGTGGTGTGCTCTCCATACGACTTAAAGATAGCTAAGGAGTGGAAGATTAAAAATGATGTGTCAAGGGCTTCTAAACCAACTAAAAAAGGTCAGGAAGGGGTGTACTAGAGTTTTCCTCCAAGTGGTTGGATTAAAGCCAACTTCGATGGAGTGACTAAGGGAAACTTGGGGTTGGCTGGAAGTGGAGGTGTGATTAGGGACTCAAATGGAAATTTTTTAGCGAAGGTGGCGATCCCCCTCAGATCTCAAACTAACCATGTGGCTGAAGCTATTGGAGCCTTTCAAGTGATTAAATTAGTGCTTAGTCTAGATTTTAAAAATTTATGGCTTGAAGGAGACTCAAAAAAAATTATTGATTACCTCCTAAGAAAGTCCCCTCCCTCATGGACTATCAAGAGCTAGATCGAAGATGCTAAATCCTTTTTAGCAGAATTTGATAAAGTAAAAATATCTCATGCTTTTAGGGAAGCCAATAGTGTGGCCAATTTTTTTGCTAATGAGGGGGTTAAACAAAAGGGGTTGGTCACGTGGCAGAACCTCAGGGGTCTGGGCACTGATGCAAGGGTCTTAATTGAATATGATATCACACATGAGAAAGAAACAACTTTTTTTGATGATGAAGAGTAGGGTCAAGTACATAAACATCATTAGATTTGATGGGGCCGCATTTATTATCTTAACTAGCAGTAAGAAGTGGCACATTTTGTGGGATCTTTGGTTTGGCTATAGCATTTTATTTTAGGACTCTTGCTCGAGTAGATATTTCAGGGAGGTTCTTGTGACAATTGGAGGAGACAGTAAAAGGGTGGAGCCAAAGAGTTATGAAATGCAGAAGAGGAACCCAGAGGTATGGAGACAAGTTGAACATGGCAGGCTACTCCCATTCATTGAAAAGCTTCATGGGCCTAATCTGAAGGCCACTGAGTACTTTGAGAAAAACTGGAAGAACGGAGAAATAACTCTTTTCGGGAGGAAGGTTAAGGTGGACGAGAAACTCATAGGGGAAGTCACCAGAATGTCAATAGAGGGAATGAAATTCTTTCATGATAGAAAGTTCTCTGACAAGGTGGTTATTAGATTCCCTAGGAAAGATAAGGAGAAGAATAAGTTGATAAAAGTCTCCAACAACTACTTTGAAGTTGATTCGATTAAGTTGTTATCGAGAAAAGTGCTCAGAATCATCATGGAATACATTACCTTGGATGGTAGATTCACCAGGGTCTACGACTACCACTTCACCCTTCTCAACCACTTCCATCACAAGGTAAGGGTTTCTTTTCCTTACTATCTATATTCTTCCATGAGTAATAGCCTGGAAGATCATAAGAAGGATCCTAAAAAGTACCCAATTTTACATACTGGCCTTATCAAGCTTATCTATGAAAATTTTCAAAATATGTCGGCCTTATCCAATTATGTCTCGGCTTCGTCCTCTGAAGATGATGACACAAAAAATAGTGTGTTAGAGGATAAAAAAATCCTGACATTGAGCGGATTGAAGAAGATCCTCCTTCCCCTAACAATTCTGGTAAGAAAACTTGGCAATGTAAACCCCCACTTAAGAAAACAAGCACTGTCGAAAACCCTAATAGCTCTGTTCTGAAAGAGAAGTCCATTGAAAAGGGTTCCCCTACTAATAAATTGGTCTCTTACTCAAAGAATACCCTAGAGGATATTTATGAGGTCTAAAGGTTCCTTTGAAAATTCTTCTTTATAAGCACCAACCAATTTATCCCAGCAAAGAAAAGACTTCTTAGGGAAAACTTAGATACTAGTCCCTAGCTCTAGCTTCAAGAGATCTGGCAAAAAATCTCAGCCACATATCCTGATCTCCAAATGAATGTTTCACCATGAAATTATAGAAAATTTGGACATGTGTATCTCCTTCACACACATTGTATCCATTAAATCTAGGCATCTACTTATAAAATCGAGATGGCATACTTTTAACCTTCTAATCTATCCATGATAATTCTAGTTGGTTATACAATGAATCAAAATAATTGACAATAGATGTAGCAATTTGGCCAACAGATCTAGTATGATCATCTCTTAACTAGGCCTGTATAGACATCAGGTTTCTTTTGTTCAACTCTTTAACTCCCCTTTTAAACACAACTTTCCATTCCGACCTTATCCTAGGCTTGCTCACACTTAGGTTCCTGTACTTTGGGGTTTCAACTATTTCAGGATTATCATACTTATGAAGCTTCTTGACAATATGCATCAAGGTTTCTAATGGAATGGTTATTTCTCTTTGTTAATCCATGGATGTATGGAAATCTATGTTTAACTAGTTGTGCATAATCATAATCATGACAATATGAAGGATCACTAGGATAGTTGCTAATAATGGTGGTAATCAGGGCTTGATGCATATGATAATGTACTTGGAGGAAAGTCCCTATGATATATAGATTCACTCAAAACATCCATACTAGAAAATTTGTGAATACTTAGACAAACACTTTAAATGGGAAACCAATTGCATTTAATATGACAGGTTCAACAAATGAAAATATACAGAGAGCTATGTACCTTCACACCTCTAGCTACTGCAACTTTGAAAAGAGTACTTTCAGGTTACAATAAAAAGAAATAGCCTTTCATGTGTGTAAATTGTAAAGAAGAGTCGCCACCTCTTCAACAACAGGAAAACCTTTGAAGCAAAAATATCCTTCTTTGAGTTCTTCCAGCAGAATCACTTTCTTAGTAAATTCTGAATTTAGGGTTGCTACAAACTAGATTTGCAAATCTTGAAATTTTTTAGTATCTGAACCATATGTTCATTTTTTTTTACTCCTTTCAAATGGTCTTCAACAAATTTGCATCAAAGATACAAAGTGTTCCCCAGCAGAGTTGCCATTTCTGTTTGTTATTTTTTAAGAACCAAACTTAATCTCGGTCCTAACCTATGAATTTTCCACAATTCAATTATCAGCTAGGTTGAGGATTGGCCAACACCTAAGTAAAGTAGTTAGTACTTCACTTCTTCTCTTCAGCCTCTGTGAGATCCAGGGAGGGTAGTCCCATGCATACTCATAATATCTCACTTTAGGTCAAGAGTATTTCTTCGCATAGATGCACTATCTCAAGAAACTCATCTTATCAAAGGCTCAACAGACCTCAAATAGAAGTGTTACTCATTTCAAGGAGTGTACTTACATACTTAAAATTGGGGCAATGTAGTTTAAAGTATTTTATGAATCATTCTTCATCTTGAATCTTAGGCCAAATTCAAAACTAGCTCAACTAACCACAAGATAAACTAATAAAACAATCAATGCCTTATCTAAGAGAGAAAAAGAGTTATAACTTGTAATCAATCGGTAATACAATTTTGATTGAACTTCATAAATTAATGGACTATTAGAATGTCGCCTTGTAACATCTAACTCATTACTTTTACAAAATATCACTTCCTTACTAAATCCTATATCCTTTTCTCACAAACTAATGACCTTGTTTTGGCTTTTAATCAATTCATTGAATTGAAGCATAAAAAAAATCCATCCATTGAGTGCAAAGGATAGAAGAAAAATGAAATCATAATTAACAACTTCATTCATAACTTGGAAGAAAAGACACAGGAGAGAAACATTTTGAAACTAAAATTCTTCTTCATTTCTGATATTGCTTTTTAAAACCATGTATTTAAGATCTATATATAGTATGACTTTCATCTTAAATTTTCTTCTAATATATCTACTAAAGTATCCTTTTACATTCTATTATGCTTTTAGAGCATAGTATTTACTGTGACCTTGTCTAGACTCAAAATTTTGAACTCGCTTTTTCTAGCCATGAAATCCCCTTTATATAACAGGGGGGCAACAAGCACCCAACTGGATTACAATTTCACTTTCATTTCAGTTCATTTCAAAAACCTAATTGTAACTGACTCCTCGAAGAACTCCCCATGTGGTTTTACATGCAATCATTTGAGAATAGGGGAGGACAAAAGGAAAATAATATGTGCAGGATACCAGAGGTCATTGTCACAACATTCGTTGTTGAAACAAAAAATATTCCATTCATATCTTCCAAAGGATTTCCACTTCAGCATGGGAAAGCAAAAGACAAACCATGGACACTTGAAAACAAATACCTCCTATGGAAAGACCGTGGTGTCATCAAAAACTAAAACAAGGTAGTGTCCCTACTCAGAGTCATTGACATCAGAGAATGCCTAACCACTCCTTATCCTCGATGAAATTGGAGGGATCATCACCACGTCATTGTCGGAGCTCCCATACAACACTAGAGAATGGAGGTACTGGCCATAGTCTGATTTAGTATCAACTTCTACGTCCGAAGGAGTATCAAAAAGCACAATAGGAGAGTTATGTTTTCCAAGGCAAGCCCTATGACTTTTCTCTGTTTTCTTGGCTTTCTTCACTAGTTGTGCTAATTCCTTTCCTTTGAACTTGACCATTTCTCCTAGAAGGGTCCTATTTATCAAGCGGTATGTACTTTACACAATGGAATTCTTCTTATGACCTCTAGCCCTCCTTTTACCCTTTGAAGTGTCAGGAGAAGCCTGGGTTTCGTGCTCAACTATATCTTCATGAAACTCAAACACACTTAGTTTACTAGACCTCCTAATAGGCGAAATTGTTGCACCAGTTTTTCCCATTTGTTTAAAACTAGCAGAGTGATAATTAAAAGGATTTTTGACTCAAGACCCATAGGAGAAACACCCCAATCCTAGTAATTGCAACTAGTTCAAGCAAAAAAATTACTAAATAGACTGGAGAACCCAATTTCATACCAACTTACTTAGGACAATAAAATTCAACTCAAGACGAACCAACAACTTCTTACTCTACTTCACACTTTTCCTCACATACATAGACTGAAAAGATAGTGAGGATGAACAACGATCAGCCTACATTAAATAGAAAATTTGAGAATGCAAAATTAATGATTCAAAATTCCTTGCGTGACTGAATTGGTAACTTAATAATTCGGCTTTGAATTTGGGCCATTGATCTTAGAACTGTATTAAAATTTCATCTAAGGCGTCGATGAGCATTGTTTTTTGACCATTATCAACTTGCTCCTAGAAAACAATGATGCTATCTCAAATGCTACCACGTTCTTCTCTGACCTTGATTAATCATATGTTATTTGAAAATTAGCATGTATCGCCAACCTAATCCACACCTTTTCATTTATATCGGTGAAGTACATGAGACTAGTCTATTCTCTTGAGATAATATTTCCTTATACGCTTCATTGCTCATCATTGATCTTTCTCAACTTTTAGGGTACCATCAATGATGAAGGTATTCATGCGATGATCTTAGTCCATTAGATCATCCTATTTTAAAACTTCATCAACGTTTCTCCAGTCCTTTCGATGGTTTCCTTTTTTTGTTACGCTAAATCCTCAAGATCCTGCCTCGTTTCCCATTCATTGTAGTAGTTATCACTTTTCATTGATTTACTTCATCCTTGCCCAACTCCATTAGTGATGTAAACATCCCTGCAATGATCTTTTAGCCCCTAGTTCTACAACCTAACCTTTGGTCACATATGTTCCTCCATCACGCATCACTAATTCAAACTTTGCATTGAGGCTCCTATAGACGATGGGAGATATTGTGGAAGCATCAGATTTAGACACGTGCACCTACATACAAATAAACCACACAAAAGACATCTCTCATAGGATCTCATCATATTAGTGAAAGAAAAATATTTTAGAAGACATCATTGCTTGTCGCTAATTCATAACTTAAGTTCTAGAGTGAATTCGCGATAAGTGATATAACGTAAGGTCATCGCTCATCGCTAATTTTCCTCATACATTATGCAAGAAATTAGCGATGATAGGATTTACAATGTTCATAAGGCCTATCACGTATTGCTAATGTGGGTTTTACATTTAAAATATATCCGCGATCATGTGGTATAAAGTAAATTACATCGTATCACTCATCGCTGATCCAAGTTTATCATTTTATGACCATCTACGATTCAAACGATAAGATCAAAAAGACCAAAAGCATCGATCATCACTATTACAAATTAGAAGGCTCAAAATCCATTAGTGATGAGTGATGTCAAAGAAAAAATCATTTCATCGCTCATCACTAATTGAAGGTGTGAACCTATGAATAAATCAGTAATGTGATATAAAGCTATGAGGGCCATTGGGACTTAAGTGGAAACTTTGAGCATGTGCACTTAAATTGTTCTAAAAGAAGGGACTCTCTTAGGATGATATAATAGGCTTGAGACTACTATCATGAAATACAAAGGATGTAAAGGCCATAAGATCCTTTACTTAACCTTATAAGAATAGGTCGATTCAAACCTAGACATGGGAGGGGCCAGTCACTTGATGACATTAATAGACATGAAAATTTTATGTGACCGGCCATAGGCACTACGTAGTTAGCAACAAAATAGAATGTTACAAGAAACTAAAATGAACAAAACCCTAAACCCTCATATAAGAACCCTACATCAGATGTAACAAAGGTTTTAGGTAAAAATTCTTAGGGTTTAATATGAGCACTTCAGATATTGAAAATTTTGAAAGTGCCATCACCACCAATATCAATTCAGAATAAAGAATGAATCTTTAGATCCACTAGACTGAAGCATCTCCTTATGTATCTAGTTCCAGAAAGGAGGGGAAATAACACCCAACTTATCTTGGAGATACTCAAAAGTATCCTTAGGAAGAGCCTTAGTTAATATATCAAGGGTGAGTGTAGGATCATGGGGGTCCAAACAGTGGCAATATGACCCAAAAATGGCTGACGATAATTTTTTATCCAAATTTGATTAAATGAAAAGGGTTTATTGATAAAAATTTTAGTTTTCCATCAATATAAGATATGACTTATTTGGAATTAAATAGATAATTATTATTGGTTTTCTACATCCATTCTAGCTAAAGTCCCAATTGATAGGTTGATTGAAAAAATCTATAATTCTTAAACAGTATCACATTTTTTGTATTTGAAAGATGTAAAAAATTATATGCTTCCCATACTATAGGATAAGAAAGAGAAAAAATAATTTTCATAAGTTTTTTACTAGATTATGATGGTTAGACAAACAAGTTTTAATATTTTTAAAAAGATTCTAATAAAAAATTCATAACTAATTATTTACTTGCAAATAAATTATTAAAAAAATGTGGCACAAGTGGGTATGTGTCTTCTACTTATATTGAAAGTTTCAAAAAATATATTACTTTTTGCTTGTACTTAGGTTGGTAAGACATACACCTGCTTTTTATTTTTTCCCTAAAAACTTTAGTAGTATTGTATTGAAATTTCAAATTTTTACCAAATAGATTTTCTTTTTTTCCAAAAGGGGACTACTATCTTAGAAACTACATTAAAGTTGAACTATAAATTTTGTTCTTAAAAATTTTTCAAATTATGTTAATAACCTATTCAAATATTTATGTCAAGTTGCCTAATTGTATTTTTCTGAATTTTCATTGCCACATAAGGGCCTAGTTTGGACCCCCATGATCCTGCACTAACCCTCAACAATCTAATTCTTTGTAGGCACATATTCAAGCTTTACTTCATTCTCCACAACCTCCTCTCTCAAAAAGTGATACCAAATTGGGATATGTTTTGTACTTCAATGCATTACTAAGTTTTTTGAGATATTTATTGCACTTGTATTGTCACATAAGATAGAAATTGCTTCATCGTATACTACTCTGATATCCTTCAATGTTTGCCTCATCTATAACACTTGTGTGAAATAATATGTTGCTACAATGTACTCAGCCTCTGTGGTAGATAAAGACACTGAATCTTGTTTCTTGCTTAGCCATGATACCAATGTGCATCCAAAAAATAATGCACCACCACTTGCACTTTTCCTATCATCAACACAACCAACCTAATCTACATTTGTGTAATCACTCAAGGTGAAGTTAGTATCCTTTGGATACCATATGCCATGACTTGGAGTGTCCTTTAAATATCAAAATATCATCTTCACTATTGCAACATGTGATTCTCTAGGTTCTTCTTGAAATCTAGCCACAAGACAAACTACATGCATGATATCTAGTCTAGTATTAGTTAGATATAGTAGTCCACTAGTCATTGATCTATACTTGCTCTGACCAACCTTAGGAGATTCATCATTCTTGCTCAGTTTACAACCAGTAACTATAGGAGTACATACTAGTTTAGAGTCTTCCATTCCAAACTTCTTCAATATTTCTTTGGCATACTTTTATTGTAAAATGAATATACATTTGTCTATTTGATTTATTTGTAGCCCAAGGAAGAAATTCATCTCCCAAAATATAAACATCTCAAACTCTTTTTGTATTTCTTCTGCAAACTTCTTACACATATCTTCATTACATCCAAAAAATATTCCATCAAAATACACAACCATAATCAATATCTGATCCTTTTCAATATTAATGTAAATATTACTATTTGTGGTACCTTTATTGAATCCTTGTTGTATCAAATACTTATCCAACCTTGCATACCAAGCTCTGGGAGCTTGCTTCAATCTGTAGACCATATTCAATTTATCTAATAACTAAAATCCTTCTAGTTGTTCCATGTATATAGTTTCTTCTTCCAATTCTCCATTAAATAAAGAAAGTTTCACATCCATTTGATAAAATTTAAAGTCCTTATGTGCTACAAAAGCCAAAAACATTCTGATAGCTTGCATTCATTCCACCAAAGAAAATCTCTCCTCAAAATCTATTCCTTCAACTTATGAGTAGCCCTTACACACAAGTCTTGCCTTTTTTATTTCCACTTCTCCATTCTCATTTAGTTTGTTTTTGAGCACCCACTTAGTTCCAATTATGTTTTTGTTTGTAGCTCCTAGGACAAGTTCCCAAGTATGATTTTTTTCAATCTACAATAGTTTTTTCTTTCATAGCCTTTATCCAATGTTAAAAATTTGTAACTAATTAAGAGAGCATACTTTTCTTTACTATTGCTTCTATAGGCCTTGATTCCAACTTTAGTGCTTGGATTGTTTGCAAGTATATTATATCCATTCTGAATTGATTTCTAGACATCATATCCTAGATAAATTATAAATCCTTCCATGCTTGTTTTCCAAAATGCATAGTCCATTCCATCACAAATAGGGATCTCCTTCTTGTGTACCATCCTAGATCTACCTTAAGCGATTAAGATTTATTGCAAGGAACCTTGGTCTGATACCAATTGTTGAATTGCACAAGACAACTGATAGTGGAGGTTGAATTAGTTGTACCTTAAAAACTTCATAGCCCTCATTAACATTCAAATCCACATTCATTCAATAAACCCTTAATCTATTATGATTATTTAGCATAAAAAATAAAATGAATGAAACTAAAACAACTAAACACCATACACAAGAAAACACCATATTTACATGGAAAACCAACAAACTGAAATTCAACAAACTCCTTCACAACAAATTTCGCCTAAAGAATGTACACACCCAATATAGTCAAACACTTTTGTCATACACTGTAACAAAAGGAAGTAGCTTCTATAGTGCCAAACCTTGAACAATCTTGACTGAACAAAGATACCAACACAATCAATATTCCTTCAGATCTATAAGACCTAAAACATAACTGTAGAGAAATGTGGAGCAAAAACATTTCTCCTAGAAACCTCTACAATACATATTTCACACACAAGTGAACATAAATTCTTTTGCATGATGATCCAACACACTAATTCCCTAATATAACACCTTTTAACATCATTGATCAACATTTTTGAAGTTCATATGTAAATATTCAATCTAGAAGAAATATGGAGCAACACAAGAACACAACTCTATAACCCAAAACAACACTGCAACACACTATTTCCTCTTTTTATCAAATTTTCTCAAAATGACTTGGAAACCAAGAACCAGAGACACATCCTCATCATCTTTAGCACTTCCTCAACATGACTAAACCATCTACAACATAGTAACCCAACCACATATCCATAGATAGAAGCTTATCAAAGCAACACTAG
>VDFB02000015.1:40185390-40360955 GCA_007258455.2 Sequoia sempervirens
ATATTTCAAGAAGGAACACTATTCATTTATGTTGATTTTATATTGCAATAGTTTGTAATCTGTGTGTTATGAATTTAAATATGGTGTTTTGCATATCGATCTATGTGTCAAGCATGTAATTTAGAGGAATATTTTCTATGTGAAATATACCTTAGGGAATCCATTTATTGTAGTATAGTTTCTTCTTTCCTAGTATGGCAGTCATGTAAGTCTTTTCAATCTATGTGTTGTTGGTTTATAGCTTTCTATTTTTCCTTTCGCATTAGTGTCATTTTTCTAAACTAGCATTTGTCACCTTATAACTTTCTAGTTACAAGCCACCATATTATTAGATAGATCATATGAGGGAGATGTACCTCTTTAATTCAAAGGAAAGTCACAAATGTAATAGTGACATTTCCAGAGTTGTTAGCAATTGGCTCCAGTGCTTGAAGGGTAAAATAGAGTCAAAATTATTAATATTTTCCAAGATGCCAATTAATTCACTAACAAATTTTTGGTGACTCCACTGGGGAAGCAGCGATTGTGATATCTAATAAGTTTCGATTATGTCATGCAGCAAGATGGTACTTCACCATAATAATGTATTTCCTGTATTATAGCCTGATTTGAACTGGATGCAGACGAAACAAGAAGACATCATTTTTCAATTAAATACACTTTCCTGGAGGTACAAAAGGAGTGCAATAGATTATGTGCGAGCATATTTTGTCTTGGAAGAAGAAGAAGAGCAGGCTCAATGCCCACCTCGACTGGTAATCAATTGATGTAGTGCTAGGAGGATCACAATTCAACTCAACCAATCATTCAAAGCAATGATACAAAATTCTTTCTCTTAGGAATTATTCGCTTACTTTGAAATAACATAATTGAGAAATCATTAAAAATGAAAAAAATGCAACAAAATTGATTCACTTGACAACTTTCATAAACTGGTTCATCTCAAACAATAATTAAGTGCATTCTAGATCACATTGGAAACATTGCCATGGCAGCCCACAATTTAATGCAACGAACGATCATTAATAACTTTCAAAAAACAAATAATGAAGCCAATATCTCCATTTAAATTGAAGACAACAAAATTATAGACTTTTCCTCCAATTTTTATGAAGATCCAACTGTGGAAAAGAAAGTTATTGCATTTTTCCCAAAACTGCAAACCCTAGGTAGGGTTCAGACCTACCCTCACAAAAATGGTCATAACTTATTCAAATCTTAATGAAATTTGATGAGACTTGAAGAAAATGAAAGTAGATTCACATGGAAAAAAATAAAATTGGTTTCAGATCCAGAATATAGACTGTACAATCCATACCATCACATTTTTCAGACTACAAATTTTGCACAATATTGTTAGAATAGGGCAGTCTCACCAAAATAGTCATATCTCCCACAAAACTCAATAAAATTAAACGAGAAAAAAAAAATTGTAAATAGAAACAAATATATTTCCATCCATATATTATACTCCATCATATGAGTCCATATCAAGCCATACAATGCACAACTTCAGCCTAAAATCAATGTAAGAATGAGAAAATGCACACAAAATTTGAGGTTTACATTCATCAAACTTAAAAAATAATGTCTCCAACCACCAATTCGAGTTTTAGAGGGTTTCTTTATAAATTTACAACCAAAAAAAACTATTTTCAACTACCGTTTGATTATTTTGTTGAAAAAACACCTTAATGACACTTTTTGACAAGTTGCTTGACAACTTTCTTGAGAAACTTTTACAATTTTTACAATATGGAACAACTTTAAACATTATTTGACAAATGACTTAAAATATGACTTCCTAACACTCGAAAACCTCTAAAATGGTTTGATAAACCTTATTATAAGACCCAATACACAAAATAGAGCAACTATTTACAAATGGCCTCATGGAGGCAAGAAATCAAACAGGTGCTCTTGCACCAAACTCCCAAGGGAAAAAGAATTCAAGCCCCTTTGAATTGTCTTCTTCCTGATCTTCCAATTCCTTTGCACTTTTTCCTTTGTATTTTCAACCTTATTTGGTCCTTTCTTCCTTTTCTTCTTCTTATTCCTTCTCCTATCAATCATCCTTGAAGCTTGGAGGTTCCAAAACTCCATCATATCATCATACACTTTTCCTTGTTCTTCATGACCTGCACATACACAATTCAAAGAAAAATTAAGAACAAAATATTGAGACCTTGATGTCTCCTCCTTGTCTTCTTGTACTTCAAACTCCTCTTCACCCATGACCAACTTATCCAATCTTGATACCAACTCAATATCATTTCCCTCCAAAAGAAACTCACTTGCAACCTCAATGTCCTTGTCTTCTTCTACCTTGATGAGTTCCTCTTCCTCTTGTTTGACTTGTCCATTACCAACCTTGCTATCCCATTCTTCTTCAATGGATGCAAAAATTTTCCACACTCATCTTCTTCATCCACCTTTTCTTGTTCATTACCTTCTTCCATCAATGGTTCTTTTGTCTTCACATCAGGTGTAGTTGCTCTCATTTAAATTAGTCTTTAAATAGGCCATACTACCTTCTTCTTAACTGTCAAGTGCCAACTCATTGCTAGTCTATACAAATATTTCATCTCATCTTTCATCCTTCTTAGTTTCTCTTCTATTTCTCTCATCTTTTCAACCTCTAGTTTCCTTTCCTTCTCTCTTTCCTTCTTCTCAACTATTTTTCCTCTCTTTTCTTATTCCTTTGTGAATCCTTAGCCCGCAAACATATTTCCAATCTTCTCAATAAATCCATCTTCACCAGCAAGTCTCTCATTGCTTCCACTTTTTCCACACCTTAGCAATCAAGTTCCTTCCTCAACCTACACAACACAGCCACAAACAAAAACACAAGCACTTCCTCTACCCAAAGCTTACTGGGCTCTGATACCAATTTGATGCAGTGCTAGGAGGATCAAAATTCAACTCAACCAATCATTCAAAGCAATGATACAAAATTCTTGATCTTAGGCATTATTAGCTTAATTTGAAATAATATAACTAAGAAATCATCAACAATGACAAAAATACAACAAACTTGATTCACTTGACAACTTTCATAAATTGATTCATCTCAAACAATAATTAAGTGCATTCTAGATCACATAGGAAACATTACCATGGCAGCCCACAATTTAATGCAACGAACTATCATTAATAACTTTCAAAAAAAAATAAAAAATGAAGCCAATCGCTCTAGTGAGATTCAAGACAACATAACTATATAATTTTCCTCCATTTTTTATGAAGATCCAATAGTGGAAAAGAAAGTTATTGCATTTTTCCAAAAATTGCAAACCCTAGGTAGGGTTCAGACCTGCCCTCACAAAAAAGGTCATAGCTTATTCAAATCTTAATTAAATTTGATGAGACTTGAAGAAAATGAAATTATATTCACATGGAAACAAAATAAAATTGATTTCAGATCCAAAATATAGACTATACAATCCGTCCCAACACATTTTTCAGACTGTAAATTCTGCACAATATTGTTAGAATAGGGAAGTCTCACCAAAATAGTCATATCTCCCACAAAAATCAATAAAATTCAATGAGAAAAAAAGCATAGTAAAATATAAAAAAATACCTTTCCATCTGTATATTATAATCCATCATATGATTCCATACTAGGTCGTGCAATGCACAACTTCAACCTGAAAACAATCCAAGAATTAGAAAATGCACACAAAATTCAAGGTTTCCATTCATCAAACTTCAAAAATAATGTCTCCAACCCCCAATTCTAGTTTTAGAGGGTTTTTTTATGCATTTCCAACCAAAACCAACTATTTTTAACTACCGTTTGATTAGTTTGTTGACAAAACACCTTAATGGCACTTTTTGACAAGTTGCTTGACAACTTTCTTGAGCAACTTTTACAATTTTTACAATATGGAACAACTATAAACATTATTTGACAAATGAATTAAAATATGACTTCCTAAGACTCAAATACCTCTAAAGTGGTTTGATAAACCTTATTATAATACCCAATACACAAAATAGAGCGACTATTTACAAATGGCCTCATGGAGGCAAGAAATCAAATAGGTGCTCTTGCACCATTGATCACCCTCCAAGATTGGTGTTCGTATACTACAAAAACCATCCTCACCATCCTAATCATCGTCCCAATCAACCTCTCCACCACCCTTGAGACCCACCTCCTCCTTTTCCGCCACCTAGAGATTAATTTAGGGGTTTCCCCCTATCCTTATTCCTTCGAGAGTTGGTGACTTTGATCATCCATGGCTTCAAATATTTGGTATAACTATGTTGGCCCCCTTGCCTTGTCACAATATCATGAACTACCTAGAAAATCCAAAAAAAAATTCATAAATTCTTTGGTGAAGACACACAAGATCCTAAAGAACACATCCTAGCTATGATTGCAGTGAGTGAAATCCTAGGTATTAAAAAAAAAGATATTTTATAAGAATATTTATCCATAGTTTGGTTGGAAAGGTGGCTAAATAGTTTAGGGGATTGGACAAGGGATGCATCATGGGATGGAACATTTTAAGAGAAAATTTTCTCTAGCATTATAAAACTCCAACTAATGTTGCAGCCATCATGCGACAATTTTTTGAGATTATGAAGGATAAGGTTGAGACGAGATATTTCGTGTACCACTTCAATAGATCGCTTCAACAGATTCCTTCTCTTGAAATGCCAAGTGAGGAAATTCAGTTTCACATATTCATTTCTACTCTAGATCCTGATAACCAATTGATCCTCAAAAGAGATAGATTCCAAGGGATTGAAAAGGCTCAGTTAGAAATGATAAATATCAAGGATGATTTTATAGCTATGGGAAAGTGGAAATATGATAATATTAAGAGGTTTGAAATTTATCATAGATTACCTATTAATCCTCTAAAATTTCTTGAAAAAATGAAACTTTCTCATCCGATCGCTGAAGATATTAACTTGACAATCTTTGGTAGCATACAACAGCTTGAAAGAGAGGAAGATCAAGATAATGATGCTAAAATATTCACTTTGAATGACTTGAATGAAGTTGAAGATGACCTCAGTTCATCCAGTGATGAGGAAAACTTTTCACCACAAAAGAATTAATTTGTTACGTCTCAGGTTACTTTTCCCTTCTATTTTGAGAATGGTTCATTTTCTCCTTATATCAGTATAAATGATCCAATGCTAGATTCCCTTCTTGCTCTAGAATATGAAACTTACATTTTTAAGGAGGTTGTTGACAAAACTCCCTACTTTAATATGGAAGACAATGAAGACTTTGTGTATGATGCTTCCCAGGATGGGATAAAGTATTTAATCAATTCTAACCCCTCTTTGTCTTTGATTAAGTTGAAACATATGATAATCTTATGTTCATCGATCCAGTTGCTCAACCTATGTTAGAAGAAAGAAGGGAATGTTGCTTAATGATGGATGAAAAGGTTTTTGTTGTTACTACAAAAAAGAAAAGCAATGGTGTAGAGTTGTCGGTCTGTGAATTTGGGAAACATAGTGTCAAATAAGAAGTTGAAACATGGATTTATCGCAAGGGTTGGAGGTACATAAATCAATGAAGCCTATTAAAGAGAAGTGGAGGAGCAAAGATAGTCTAATGCAAGCCTTCTTGTAACAAAAAGAAATCTATGGTGAGAAATGGCTTTTTAGAGGTTTACTTGGTGGCAGTTTATTCATTCTCTATAGTTGTGTTTGGGTGACCTTACTTCTTGATTTTCTCTAGAAGCTTTATGCAAAGATGGCCCTATTCAGGGATGGGTCATTCTTCTCTTATCCTGTCATTGGTTTTGTGTAAGCCTTTCCTTTGCTCTTTATTTCTGGCAAGTTCTACTTGCCCTGTACACAGTCACATATTTGGAGTGTTTGTTTCTTGTCAGGTTTGCTATTTTGGGTTTTGTGTCCTCATTTTGACTCTGTGCCCAATGAATAGGAATGGTTGCATCTTCTAGGTTCTTCTACGTCCTTTACAGTCCTTGCCCCCAATCAATGCCATTGTTACCCTTGATTTTGGTATCCTCCTCGATGCCACCTTGTTTCCCCATTTTTTAATCAAATTTTTGCACAAGTTTTTAGGCTAAGCATTGTTTCACTGTACGTTGCAAACCTAAGCAAGGTTTTCATAGTTTTTCTAACCTCTCACTTTATCACTTATTTATTATTCTTTGAATGTAGGCAGTATTTTATGCTTCTATTGTAACTTACCTCCCATTTAAGTCTTACTTATCTTAGGTGGTTTGTACTAAAGGTTCATGAAATTATCAAAAGACCACCAAGTTCAACTTGTTTTGAAAGTTTTTCTTTTGGGTGGGTTTTCAAGAGACATTTGAAACTTGGGTGGTGTTTTGCTTAGTTCTATAAACTACTCGCCCTATCACCAAAAGACATTTTTTAGAAGAATAACAACATAACAGTGAATACATATTTGAATGACAAATGCAGTTATACAGGAAAAAGAAGTGAATTCCATGGAATTTGATATGAACAAAATCAATAGAAATCATTCACACAAGAACACTATGATATCAAAATAATATTTTTATTCATATATATACATTGTAGTGGCATTACAAAATTTGTTGATTCGACTAAAAAAGTTTATATTGATAGCAAAAAAAGGTTTATTTTTCAAATGCAGAGGGTAAAAATTTTGCATGCAGAAGATATCAATTAAATGCAGATAAATATTAAACAAAGGAATGAAAAATACATAGAAATAATAACTGTGAGAGACAATTTTAATGCGGTTCACCCAAACTCAAGCTACATCCACCAACTGAGAGTCCAATATTATTATCCAACAAATCGAACCAATTACAACCAACAATCCTTGCAACTCAATACTACAACAAATGCTACAATACAATATCAACAGAAACCCTAACCCTTAGCCATTTTATCAAGACTTATGTTGGTTACAAAATAGGGTTTTTTTTATGTCAGCCAATAGAAAAAATAACTCCCGACGCCTTTATAAAATAATAAAAGTTATTTGAGGTTTCGGGGGCACTACCCCTTGACCCTATCTTACGGAAACTATTGTTAGACCCCGCAAGGGGCACTACCCCTTGACTGCATCTTGGGGGCGCTGCCCCTAGACCCCCATTAAATAATTTGGGGAGAAATTGCACTAATAAAAGTGGGGAAAATTTAAACTCCGAGTCTGATTAGGCTCCATATAACAACAAAAATTAACACTCAAACACCCTCTATCACATTCTAAAGGCATTCAATTTGAGTAGGTGATAGTAGATTCTCATGTACCTATAGGAACTGGGCAAAGAGCCTCATGTCATTTATCATGACCCCTACATGAAGAAGAGTCATGGCTTCTTCCACAGTCTCATTCTAAAGAGTCAATGCTATGCAGATGGCGTCGCCCACCAACCCACTCCTTGGATAGAGACTAAGCCTAGTAATGGATACATTGACATAGTGGTGAGACTCTAGCCTCACCAAACACTCCGCTACTCTCATGCCCTAGTCATGACAACTAGAGGTCTTGATAACTGTATACATGAAATGCTCCAACATGGTAGCATTATGCATGTGCACTTGGCTCAAAAATGTTTCACCCAAAATGCTATGAAGCACTTCCTCTTCTACCTCACTTTGTATTATGAAGACTTCTTTTAGTTGGTTAAAGAGAGATGCCTAAACAGAGGACTGCATTCAATCTCCTCCAAAACAATGAAATTATTTGTTGATACTCCATCACTTCGAGCACTCGCCATATTGGATTCTTTTGAATGGTGAAGTGTAGTGACATTGGATGAATTTATAGATGGTTGGTTATACATTTGGGCTATCTCTCTCTTCGATTTGATGAGATGACAACTTGGTTTGGATTAGTGGTTGGTGTGAACGAGTTTTAAATTGCATTCCTTGTTGGAAAACATACACGTGCGATCATATTGTATCTCCTTAAAAATTCATCAATTGCATGGTTGTGGGATATATCATTTGGCAGTCATTAGTGTGAAACAAGATCAAGTTTTCTTGCCTAACATAATTTCATTTGTTAGTTTAATTATTTTGGCCGATCATATTCTCTTAACTGTTTTCAAGAAGATGATCAGACGACATTAAGCGTCACTAAATTTAGTAACAGTTTTGGTAACCTTTTTGAGGAGAATTCCCTGCTATATCTAATATGAGGGAGAAGGATAGAGGGTTTGATCTCCATAGATACACTATGTTGTATTTTGAGAAGGAAAACTATTCATTTATGCCGATTTTATAATACAGTAGTTTATAATCTGTGTGTTATGAATTTAAATGTGTTGTTTAGCGTATCGATCTATGTGTTGAGTGTGTAATAGAGGCATATTTTCTATGCGAATACACTTTATGGCATCTATTTATTGCAGTATAATTTCTTCTTTCCTAGTATGGCAATCATAATTCTTTTCAATTTGTGTGTTGTTGGTTTATGGCTTTCTATTTTTCCTTCCGCGTTAGTTTCATTTTTATGAAGTAGCCTTTTTCACCTTATCACTTTCTAGTTAAAATCCACCATATTATTAGATAGACCATATGAGGGAGTTGTATCTCTTTAATTCAAAGGAAATTCACAAATGCAATTGCGACATTTCCAAAGCTATTAGTGATTGGCTCTAGTGATTTAAGGGTAAAATAGAGTCAAAGTTATTAATCTTTTCTATTTCTAATAGGCCAATTCATTTGCTAACACATTTGAAATGAGTTCTTCTAGGGAGAAAAGCCACATCCAATTATAGAAGGTGATCTCGCTACAAAACTGCATGGCTCACACATGATAACATATTGCCCTTTTTTAGGGATAAGACATGTTTGATTATGTTATCATGTTTGAGACATACATTTTCTCAAGAAAAATAGCTTGATTTTATTATATTTTGTAGGGAATTAGCTTTTTAACATTGGAAGAGGCTATTCTCCCTACAAAAATGCATTTCAGATGCATCATAACAGTGATAATGTTTTAAAAATCATAATTTGGAATGCACAAAAAATGCAAAAATTTTCCACTTTCGACATTCACATTTTGGAAGTTCTTAGGGACATCAAAAGGGAGTTCCAATCATTCATGTCCTCACATAAATATGAGGTTTGAAAACACGGTGTCATTTTTCAACTATAGTTAATGGCATGGACCAAGCTTTGGGGTAGATAGTTACACCAAATTAGCCTGTGTGATATAAAAAATTGCATGCTTCATAATGCACTGTGTTTGTCAACCTCCAAATCAAAACATACCCAAGCCCTTGTGGTTTTTAAGGTTGTATATGTAGGTGTGCATTACAAATAGAAAGTGTGAATGCTTGATCTAGACCTGCACAAACATGAACAAACAACACAATACTAGTCCATTATGCAAATCAAAACCATCATTCCTCATAAGATTCATTTGAAACATGAAGAACAATAAATAAAGTAAAGAACACAAATGAAAGCAATCTAAATCTTATTCAAATGTTCAAATTCTCAATCCCATGGGGGAATTGGTGCTATTTTGATGTGGAAAATAGCCCTTTCCCAATTCCTTGCAAGCTTGATGATGATCAATGGTGCTCCTTGATAAAATTTTCCATAACCTAGCTATGAAATTGATGAAAACTATGAAACTTGGACGAGAATGGATGAAATTTCTCAAAACATTAAGATAATGGTTTTGCATAAGTTGTCGATCCAAAATTGGTAAAAGAGCTCTCCATTTATAGGAGAGAAGGATGGAGGAATGAGCCAAAAGGATGAATGTGGGACAAAACATTAGCCAATAGGAAAATGCCACTTGTCAACATGTGAATGGAGAGAGGTGGAGCACATTTTGATGAATGTGCACATAAATGCTATTAGGTGGATATTTGAAATTTGAGAAGTGACATGTTGGAGGGAGAAGAAAGAAGAGTTAATGCCACTTGGCTCAAGAAAAAGAACATGTAAGAGGCCTTTAATGCCTTGTTGGATGGATAAGTCCTTTTGGGAGGGAGAATTCAAATTTGAAGAATATTCTAACTTGATGCCTTTTTGAATGAAAATGGATGAATTTATAAGGGTATGTGCAGGATCATCATGGAAAAAACAAGCCCTTAAGTGGCAAAAAATTCAAAAAAATCAGAGTTAGGCAACTTGACATAAAAATTTGAATAAGATATCTATATTATTTCAAAAATATGTAAGAATAGAATTTGTAGCAAATTGAATTTAGTTTGTAAACTACTAGGCTTATTTAAAAAAAAAATCTATTTGGTGAAAATTTTAAATTTCAATGCAGTAGTACTTAAATTTTAGGGAAAAATAAGTAGGTGTTTGTCTGACCTCCCTAACCACAATAAAATGATAATATTTTTTATAAGATTTTAGATATAAGTAGAGGAATCATGTCCCAATGTGATGCATATTTTTTGTAATTTTTTCCAAGTAAATAATTAATTATGAATATTTTATTACAACTTTTAAAAATATAAAAACTCATATGTTTGACCACCTTAACTTGGTCAAAACTTCATGAAATTCATTTTTTTTTAATCCTATAGTATGTGAAGCATAGAATGTGATGCATGTTTCGGATTCAAAAAATGTGATACAGTTTGAAAGCTATAGATGATTCTCAATCAGCCCATGAATCAAGACTTTAGTCGCAATTCAATTAGAAAATGAATAATAATTATCTATTAAATTCAAAGTAAAGCATAATTTATATTGGTGGAAAGCTGAGAATCTCATTTAAAAACCCTTTTCATTTCATCAATTTTAGGTTAAAAAAATTCGCCAGCCACATACCCTACACATACCCATCATATCGCCACTTTTTGGCCCATCATGATCCTGCACATACCCATAAATCAATTAAATTGATATACATGCACAAGTTGCAAAATATAGAGGATTTGATGGATTAGAGTTAGGATTAATCATGATTTGATTAACTTAGATGAAGATTAGCTTGATTTGACATTTTGACTTAGATTTTTGGATATAAATAAATCAAGATGAGAGGAATAATGAATTTAGACTTAATTAAATAAAGTTGGATTTATTTAATTAAAAGGGGATGGTGTTAAACTTAAATTAAATAAAGGTTAGTTTATTTACTTTAAACGAGATGACTTTAGAACCTAATTAAATAAAATTGATTATTTAATTAAAAGAAGAGAATAAGATTAATTAAGAAAAATAATTTATTTAATTAATAGGAGATAATGATTTAATCAGATAAAATTTATTTATTTAATTAAAAGACAAAACATGATGAATTTAATCAAATTAAGATTATTTTATTAAATGGTTAGCAAAAGAGATGATTTTGGATGAACTGGTGTTAGTAAATCAGGATTAGGTGCATGAAATCAATCAGTATATTTTATGTGTCTACAGAAAGAACACCAATTTCTTACCATTATTGGAAATAATGAATAAACTTGTTGATAGTGATGAATGTTGTGTAGTACAGGTTGGGAAATAAAATGTGTTTTGAAGATTGTCTTTAGTTATACTGATGCAAAGTGTGGTGACACAACCAAAACTCACTCAAACAACCTTTTTTCAAACTCTTTAAACATCAAACAAATGATTTTTCTTCACAAGTTTCCATTATATCTTGTAGCACAACAAACACCTCTTTTCTATCATAATTTGCAAACTAGGCCTCAAACCCATAAACCAATCACCATTTAGGATACTCCTTTTGGAGTTTCAAAACATGTCCAAAATTTAACTGAGTGTTTGTAACATAACCCTCAAAAATTTGTTGCTACACTTGCATAAAGGCCTAATTAGGCTTGTGGAAATAGGCCATTACCAAGTTTTTAATCTCCATGCCTCCAATCTTCAAACCAAGACCTCCAACATGCCAAATTGGGTCTGCCCAATCAATTCCAACCTCTCCTTAACACAAATTGGGTGCAATAGAGGCATATTTTCTATGTGAAATATAATTTATGGCATCCATTTATTGAAGTATAATTTCTTCTTTCCTGGTATGGCAATCATAAGTCTTCAATCTATGTGTTGTTGGTTTATGGCTTTCTATTTTTCCTTCCACGTTAGTTTCATTTTTATGAAGTAGCATTTGTCACCTTATCACTTTCTAGTTAAAAGCCACCATATTATTAGATAGACAATATGATGGATTTGTACCTCTTTAACTCAGAGGAAATTCACAAATGCAATTGTGACATTTCCAGAGCGATTAGCGATTGGCTCCAGTGCTTTAAGGGTAAAATAGAGTCAAAGTTATTAATATTTTCCAAGAGTCCAATTCATTCACTAACACCTTTGAAATGAGTTCTTCTAGGGAGAAAAGCCACATCCAATTATAGAAGGTGATCTCACTACAAAACCACATGGTTTACACATGATAACATATTTCCCTTTGTCAGGGATAAGACGTGTCTGATTATGTTATCATGTTTGAGACATACATTTTTTCAAGGATAATACCTTGATTTTATTATATTTTGTAGGGATATTAGATTTTTCCCATTGGACAAGGCTATTCTCCCTACAAAAATGCATACCAAATGCATCATAATTGTCATAATATTTTAAAAATCATAATTGGGAATGCACAAAAAGTGCAAAATGTTGCCACTTTTGACATTCACATTTTGGAGATTCTTCGGGACATAAAAAGGGAGTTCCATTCATTCAAAGGCCGAAGAAAAGAAACCACTCTCCCTACCAAAATGCATGTGACAAGCATGGGTAGCTAGCTAGCTCATATGTATATCTACTAGAAATATATGTCATTTTTCCATTTTTCCTAGGGACTTTGAAGAATTAAATAGATATTCATTGTAAAAAGTGATATTCATTGATGGGATTCCAAGGGTTTTCATTAAAACAATGGGTTTTCATTTGATATGTAGAGTTGATTATGTGCTTTCTATGGAGGGTTTTTAATTTTACAATTTTAATGTTCAATCCAAAACTATCACAAATGAGGAAAACTATCCAAATTGAGCTCATGTGTGACTAACCAATTCAGTTGTCATGTGTTGAGATATGAATCTCCTCACATAAATACGAGGTTTGAAAACACAGTGTCATTTTTTAATTGTAGTTAATGGCATGGACCAAGCTTCGGGATAGATTGTTACACCAAATTAGCCAGTGTGATATTAAAAATTGCATGCTTCATAACACACTACATTTTTCAACCTCTAAATCACAACATACCTAAGCCCTTGTGTTTTTTAAGATTGTATATGTAGGTGTGCATTAAAAATAGAAGGAACACCAATTTGTTACCATTATTGGCAATAATGAATAAACTTGTTGACAGTGATGAATATTGTGTAGCACAGGTTGGGAAATACAAAATGTTTTGAAGATTGTCTTTAGTTATACTGATGTAGATTAGGGTGACACAACCAAAACTCACTCAAACAACCTTTTTTCAAACTCTTTAAACATCAAACAAATGATTCTTCTTCACAAGTTGCCATTATTCCTTGTAGCATAGCAAACACCTCTTTTCTTTCATAATTTACAAACTATGCCTCAAACCCAAAAAAAAATCACCATTTAGGATACCCTTTTTGGAGTTTAAAAAAATGTCCAAAATTTAACTATGAGTGTTTTGTAACATAACCCTCAAAAATTTGTTGCTATGCTTGCATAAAGGCCTAATTAGGCTTGTGCAAATAGGCCATTGCCAAGTTTTTGATCTCTAGGCATCCAATCTTCAAACCAAGACCTCCAACATGCCAAATTGGGTCTTCCAAGTCAATTCCAACTCCTCCTTAACAAGAAACTAAACAAAAACAACTCCAACTCCTCCTAATTAGGCTTGTCCGAATAGGCCATTACCAAGTTTTTGATCTCTAGGCATCCAATCTTCAAACCAAGACATCCAACATGCCAAATTGGGCATTCCCAATCAATTCCAACTCCTTCTTAACACAAAAATAAACAAAACCTAACACGTAACCTCCTTTCACATCATGAAAACTATGGTGCCCTACACCATATACCTAAGCTTTGTCATGAAACACAAATATACAAATGTATAGATGGGGTTCTAGTTATTTTTATTTTTATTTTTTTTAAAAAGTGGTGAAAAAAAATTATTCAATAAAGAGAATTCAAGTACAAACAAAGGTCAACATGACTAGAATCATTAAAATACCACTCAAAATAGAACCAAACAAGAACATTCCAGAGGCCAACCAACACCTAGAAGAACCATCCAACAATAGCACAAGGCTACACCTTTTGTTCCTAATATATATATCTAGATAAACTGGTGCTTTTATCTAGGTCCAGTTGTCCCCAATCACCCAAATTCCAAGTCTCCCCACCTTCAAAGTCTCATTTGGACAAACAATCAGCCACCCTATTCCACTCTCGAGGAATGTGAACAAATGAGATGATATCAAAATTTGAAGCAATATGAAGGATTTTCTTCACAATAAGAACTAATCTCCAAGAAGAGTCTTGGAAATATCTCTTATTAAGAAGAGAGACCAAAATAATATAATCAATCTCACAAATCACATCCCTCCAACTAACCTCATATGCTCTCTCTATATCCTTAAGAATCACACAAGCCTCCATCTAATTGTTAGATTGTACACCCATGTGAGTGGAGAAGAAAAACAACATGCTCTCGGTACTATCACAACCCACTTTGCCGATCCCAATAGTACCAGAGTTTCCCCAAGTTGAACCATCAATGTTAATTTTGAGAGTCCCAATAGGAGGACTCTAACTCCCTTCTCTATTCAACTACTTATAAGGTTTTGGCCTCCCTCCCCAAGACCCCTAGGGGTCAAGAGAAGAAAACAACCCAAGACTAGAAGCAATCTACATGTCTAAAGAAGACACAAGCTCTCCCAAATCAAATTTAGAAGATATAGTTTCTTTCATAATACTCTACACCTTGTACCAACAATAAAAAACTCTTGTAAAATGAGCCAATTCCTCTCCAACCAAATTTACTACATAATAATAGAAGGTCCCAAATCCCAAGTAACCACAAGACACTTAGATGCAAATGTAGGATGATTTCCCAAATTCTCCCAAAAGTCTTGTAAAGATAAAGTAAATTTGAATGGCCTTCTCTAAATTTTCCACCAAAGTCTTCAAATTTTAGGAGCGGAAGGACACTAAAAAAAATGAGATGTACTTTCTTCATCAAAACCACATAACAATAAATAGAAGGTCCATAGAAACCATGTTTCCTGATGTTCTCCCAAGTGAGGCACTTGTTATGACTCAACAACCAAAGAAACATATTACACTTGGGCCACCCATGCTTGAGCCAAATACGATTCCACCAAGGATGAGCCCTCACCTTAGCTTGGTGGGACAACAAAGCAACATACCCTTGGGCAACAGAGTAGATACCCATTGAACCATGACCCCACGTTGGTAGATCACTATCCTTTGAAGAAAAATAGGGCCTCTCAACTAGAATAGATGGGCCAACATACTTCACTCCTCTTGAGACCCTCCAACTAGCCAACTATTAGGATTATGTCGCTGATAGACTCTAGTTCCACCCAAATGTGACAAAAAAATTGAAACTATTCACCCTAGACCACCCAACAACAACAAAAATAACACTTGGAGGATGAAGAAGAGGGAATGAAGAAATGAATGGGGGGTGACCATCCTAGGAATTAGTCCAAGAAAGGGAAAGCTCCCCTTTCTGAATGATCCAAAAAAGACCCTCCTTAATGAGAGCCAAACCCCTCTTAATGGTGCTCCAAATCATAGAACCTTTACCAACCAAATCCATTCATGGAATATCTGAACTAAAAACCCTCCCAAATATATAAAATTTAGGATGCGATCCCATGATTGCTCTAGAAATTTACACCACCTCCAATATAATTTGGTAGCCAAAGAAAGACTATTCTGCTCCAACTATCTAAGCCCAAGGCCACCATTCTCCTTTGATCTGCAAATCTGATCCCAACTCACCAAACTCCATTTCCTTATATCAAGATTCCCTCCCATTAAAAGTTTCTTGGTTAGGGATTCAAGCTCCTTGAGCACGCTCTTGAGAATGTATAACACCAATAACCTGTACAAAGGGATATCCTGAAGGATAGAAGACACAAGAGTCACCCTTCCAGTTAAAGAAAGCCATCTAAAAGTCCAATGATTGACCTTATCTCAAAATTTATCCAATATATTTTTCCAATCATTTCTCTTCAAATTTCCAGCATAAAGGGGAATCCTCAGATACTCCAAAGAAAGTTTACCAATCTGAAAATGAAGAATGTTTTCACTTCTATGCTGGATCAAATCAAGAGTATTGAAGAAAAGAATTTTAGATTTACCCTCATTGATCTATTGTCTAGACGCAACCAAATACACATCCAAGGATTTCCTAAAATTAACAACCTCCTCAATCCTAGTGGCTCCCATAATAGTAGTATCATCCACAAACTAGAGATGAGTCTGACCTTCCAAACGTTGAGCCTAGTGCCAACCAAAAATCAAGCCTTAGTCTTTGTGTTGTTTCACTAGCCTCCCAAATCCTTTAGCCATGAAGATAAAAAGATAAGGGGAAAGAGGATCCCCTTTCTTGAGTCCTCGGCCAACAAAAAATGTAGGTGAGGGGTATGTGCAAGATCATCGTGGAAAAAATAGGCCCTTAAGTGATGAAAAATTCAGAAAAATCTAAGTTAGGAAACTTGACATAAAAATTTGAATAAGTTATCTATATTATTTCAAAAATATGTAATAATAGAATTTGTAGCAAATTGAATGTAGTTTCTAAACTACTAGGCTTATTTAAAAAAAAATCTATTTTTTGAAAATTTGAAATTTCAATGTAGTAGTACTTAAATTTTAGGGAAAAATAAGAAGTAGGTGTCTGTCTGTCCACCCTAACCATAATAAAATGATAATATTTTTTTATAAGATTTTAGATATAAGTAGATGACTCATGTCCCAATGTGAGGCATTATTTTTTTGTAATTTTTTTCCAAGTAAATATTAATTATGAATATTTTATTACAACTTTTAAAAATATAAAAACTCATATTTCTGACCACCTTAACTTGGTCAAAACTTCATGAAATTCATTTTTTTTTAATCTTATAGTATGCGAAGCATAGAATGTGACACATGTTTTGGATTCAAAACATATGATACCGTTTGAAAGCCATAGATTTTTTTCAATCAGCCTATCAATCAGGACTTTAGTCATAATTCAAATAGAAAATGCATAATAATTATTTATTAAATTCAAAGTAAAGCATAATTTATATTGGTGGAAAGCTGAGAATCTCCTTTAAAAACCCTTTTCGTTTCATAAATTTTGGGTAAAAAAAAAAGTCGTCAGCCACATACCCATCATATCGCCACTTTTTGGCCCATCATGATCCTGCACATACCCTGAGGGGGAGCCATTAAAACAAGAACAAGAAGGAAGAAGTGGTCATATAGCTCATAAACCATGAGACCCACTCAAAGTGAAAACCAAAATCCAAGAGTAAATGTTGAAGAAAAGACCATCTAACTATATCATAATCTTTGGACATATCTAGTTTGATGAGCATATATTTTTCTTTGGAGGAAGACATGGAGTGAATAGTTTTCGCTACCACAACAATACCATCAACTATTTTCCTACCCTTGAAAAAGCCACCCTGCTTCAAAGAAATCAAGGGATCCAAATACCTCTTCAATCTTTCAACAATCAACTTAGTAATAATCTTGTAGGTCACATTGCATTGTGTAATAGGCATAAAAGAGTCTAAATAAAAGGAAACCCTCTTTCTTTGGAATCAACGTAAGGAAAGTGGAATTTGTAGCCTTAAGCATCTACTTATTATTATAAGACTCCTAAACCACATCCAAAAAATCTATTTTGATGGTATCCCAAAATTCATAAAAGAACTCAATGAGAAAACCATTAAGGCCAAGGTCCTTACCTTTCTTCATCTAGAAGAAAATATCCTCAAGTTCCACCAAAGAAATGGGTGCCATAAGAGAATTATTCATCTCCATTGAGACCAAAGCAAGGATGTAGTCTAGAACTAGATTCTCCTCCTCCAAGGAAAAATGCCTATCCTCAAAGAAGAGAGAAGAAAAAAAATGAACCACCTCCTTGGTGATAGCTTGATGCAAATTTAGTTGTTCGCCTTGGGCTGAAAAAACAGAGGAAATAATATTTCCACCTCTAAGCACCTTGATTGAATTATGAAAGAAAGCAACATTCATGTCACCTTCATTGATCCAATCAACTCAATATTTTTGTTTCCAAAAAATCTCCTACCGAAGCGCCCTTTCAACATGTTCCCTAAAGCACCTAGTTTCTTCCTGAAGAAAATCCACATTCATCCCCTCTTCCTTAATTTTGAAAGTGATGCACTCAAGTTAATACCAAATTTGTTTTCTTCTATGAAAGAGATTTACCAAAAAAATGATTTATTCCATTTCTTGAGCTTGAATTTGACATATTGGAGTCTCTTGAAAAAAGAAAACATTGTCATGCCAGAAGCAAGCCTTCCTTCAACCCACAACTGATCCACAAGTTGGTGCAGATGCGGATCCTTAAGCCATATTAGTTGGAATTTAAAAGGTAGGTTCTTGACCATAGAAATCCAAGAAGAGGAGAACTTAATCGACCAATGATTATATCCCTTCCACCCCAAAATATCAAAAGAAGAAGTCCAGTCATTACCAATCCATTAAAAAAAAACCAAAAATCCATCTAGCCTCTCAGAAATAGAGCTCTCCCCACACCTCTGATTGTGCCAGGTAAAGGTTCTATTAGTGGATTGAACATCCACCAAATTGAGAAACTTGATATTGTCCTGAAGCAAGGATGAATGACCTAGCTTGTAGACTCCTCCTAGTTTTTCCCCTAGGGTGCATATAAAATTAGATTCTCCTACCAAAATCCAAGGGAAAGAAGGAGCCAAATAATAAATAAATATAATATGATTCCATAGAAAATTCTTACTAGGAAATTCATTAGGTGCATACACATTGGTGAATAGAACCATTGTGCCAGAATCAAAATAGGATGTTAGCATAAAAAGGGAGTTCCTTCTAGCCATCCACCATAGCAGCGAGATCTTGTAAGGATCCTAGACACATTCCATACCTCCTGCAAAACCATGAGATCCAACACATTGGAAATATCCTTTCCTCCAAATTTTTGAAGCAGTATTCAACATTTCCTCGATAAGAAGCTTAGTCTCTTGAATAAAAAGAATATTAGGTTTACGATCACAAACTAAATCATGAGAAGCCCTTTTTCTAGGGATGCTACCCAAACCCCTAACATTCTAGGATAACAAAATCATTTATGAGAGGAGACAAATTAGGAGTCCAATATCTTCACAACAACAAATTCCACCAAAGATTCTCCCATAATCTTCATATTCTCCAAATCCTTCTTCCTCCAAACTTTAGCCATCTTATCACTAGTCACTTTCTTTATGCTTTTCCGGTGAATGCCTAGGAGAGGCCCATTCTTCTTTTTACCATCATCCTTATCCCTAGAGTTAGTTTCCAATTCATTTACCCCATCAGTTCTAGTCTGCTCATGTGGAGATTCCTCCAAAGGATTAGAAACCAAAGCATCCACAAGAGCAACCACAAAATCTTGCTCATGAGTCTCCAACACCACTAGGGATGAAGAGGGAACAAGCCCTTCCTTTGAAACCATATGCATGTTGAAGCTATAGGAGAGGAGAACATAGGGTATTGACCACTAAGATCTAATCCTTGAAAAACTTGAGTATCAAAGCTGTGATCATGTTCCATTGAATCCAACTTTTCAAAGTTCTCAAGAACATCAAATATATTGCGAGAGACCTCTCTAAGCAAGGTTTTGTTCTGATAGTTTGGCACTTTTTCTTTCAACTAGGATTTCACAAGAATAAACCCATTTTGATCAGGCTCCTTAATTTGAATTGGTTCTTTTTCCTTTTTCTTTAGAAGTATTTGCATGCACACCAAGTGGAGGCTGTTGGGTTTTAGCTCACAGCCTAGGGAAATTTCTTTGTAGATGCACATATTCATGACAAGTACAACAATGAAAGGGAAGGGCCTCATAATCCACCTGTTGAATCCAACACATACCTCCTAGCCTAATTTCAATAGACTCTGGTAAAGGATTATCTAAATTAATTTCTACACATAAATGAGAGAAAGAGGTTACCCTTCAATCAAGAGTCTGACGATGAGAAGGGCACAAGAGTTTCCCTAAAACAACTGCAATAGAATGTAATATTTCCTTGCACCAATACTCCATCGGAGGACAAGGTAGACAAATCCAAACCAAAATTCTTGATGACATCTCTTCAGAAGGATCAAACCCCAAATGCCATGGTTTGATGAAGATTCGTGCTTGATTATGAAAATATGGCCCCCTTCAAAAGCTACATTATGACCTACAATCTTGGAAAAGACCACAAAGAAATACCCATTAGCTCCCAAAATGACTTCTAGATCTCCTTCAAGATTCTAGTTGCTATGAACCCAATTTTCTAAAAAGGGTAGAGAAATGTGAACCCCCATGAATTTACAAATGAGTGCATGCTCAAACAGATACATCATATCCTCAACAATAGAATCTAGATTGATCACCACCACTAGGTAATCATTAGATCTTTCCAAACACCCATTGGGTTTTGAAGGAACAACCAAACAACCACCAAAACCACTGAAAAGAGGACAAAATGTATATGAAAAGAGAGGTAGAAAATAAGAAAAAGGTAAAAAAAAATAGTGGGTGACCTACAAGGGGAAAGTCCCCCACACCTCCACATTTCCCTGCATAAGCCAAAGAGAGAGCTCATGGCCTTAACAAGTCGTGCATGCCTGCAACAACACCTCTCGCAACCTCTCGTGAAATGCCTTCAAATCCATCCAAAACCCTGCACCTAATTCATAATAAGACTTAATGTCAACTAGATCCCAAATGATATTATCATATGGGTTTCTATTTTATCAAATAACACATTTCTCGTTAAAGGTAGACTCTATTAACCATTAATACATAGTGTACTTCATAGTACACACTTCACGATGCAAGAGAGCATGGCATAAGATTTTGTACAGTTGACAACACATTATGTTTCTAAAGCTCCAAAATGGGCAACAAGGAATACTCATATTTGTAAAGAGGCTTCTACATTGCAAAACACATTATTCTTACATAACTTTTGCATTGTGTTTATAGAACAACAATTCTAATACAAAATTTGGGAAGCCTAATGGCCATTTGTATGTTATTTTGGCATCACCGTGGAATTTTCTATGCTATATTATACTGAGTAAAAAAATTACAATAACAATGCTCCTTAATCACAACCTTATGAAATCCAACTATGCAAAGATGCTTCACAATTGAACAAAAGTACATAATTTAAATGGAGAAATACTCTAATGTAAAATGATAAATATTATGTTCTTTTACAAATATATCTTTAGAATCTAATTACCAAGGATCCAAAGGTTCTTGTTCTATTTTGGGAGATAAATCATCCTAAAACTAACACAAATCAATTGTGAGGAGGATAATTAAAAGGATGCAATATCATTGTTCACTGTTGTTTTGAGCATTTCCCATGTAACACTCACACTTCAAGGAGGAAACATCCTTCATGTAGAATTTTGGGATATAATAGGTACACAATAATGTAACATTTATTTTATTTAAATTAAACTACAAATTGTTTGCATTCCCCATACTAAGCATCTCATCTATAAATAAATCAGAACTTCTAAATGCAAACTAAATTTTGGAAATTTAACTGTCCAGTACACTTGCACAATTCAAGCTATGACAACTAGAATCACCTATATTTAGTGCAAAAGCTTTACGTCTTTGGAATCATCCTTCTCAATCCACCTACCCTTGTTTTATTAAATTTTGTTTCCTCAAATATATCAACCACCTAGAAGGACAATAGGTGCTAGCAATAGATTAAATTGGAAAATTAAAGGCATTTGGTGGTACAAAGAATTCATTTTATTCCAAATTCCAACAATATTGGATTATATGTTGTGTTGACTACAACATGCCAGCTTGTACAAACAATAAAAAAACATATTAAATTGTACAATGGGAATTTAGTTTCCAATTTAACCTATCGCTAACAATATTAATATATATCAACAATTATATCTATCATTTTTCCATTCTGATGGATCTGTGAAGCACTGAACGTCCATTCGGATAAATGAAAAACTCATCTCTCCTAGAATATGACAAAGGCCATAACTTGCAATAATAAATAAGGGCGGAGAAGATAGACAAGAAGGATAGCATGTACCACTATTAAACTTTTGTTTATATCCCATGTCTGTCAATGAACACCAAAATGAAAAATATTGGTATTGTAACCATTATTCAATGATATTGTAAACTAAACCATTACTAGTATAGATGACTGAAAAATATAGATTATTGCAAGACACATTGGTTGCAAATAACAATGTGCATTGGTTATGTAAGAATAAAGGTTAAAAAGTCAGCAAAAACATTGGTGATCACCTCGATTGACCAAAAAATAGTAACTAATCTCCCAAAAAATGCACCTCGCATAGGCATGTAACATAGAAAAACACATAAAAAGTTACATAAAGACATACATAGAAACATACATAACATGATGGGACGACATAGTGAAGGGCTCGCCTAGATGAGGATAAAAGTGATGAAACCAGTAAATGGGAGCAAACGTTACAGCAATGGAAGGAAGGAGATAATGTCACTATCAAATTGTGTTTATGTGTTGTGGGCAGGAGTTTCACCATAAAACTCGATGGGCAAGTGGCTTTCACAGAAGCTATCCTTTTCTTTGGATTTTGTGCACCCATGGGAATTGCAGGCTAACGTGAGTAAGACATGCATTCTAAATTGTAATAATTATTGTTTTTCAAGAACATGTGTGTAAATATTATAATGCACAAAATAATTACAGGTTGGAAAACACTCTTTGTTATGAGTTATTTCATTCTGCATGGTTGAACCTAAAGGGTGAAGAGCACGGGGAGGAGTTATATGTGGGGGATACATAAAAGTAACCAAATTACGTTGAGGAGTGACTAACCAATTGGGTTGTTACATGTAGAGGGTTTTACAAGAGTATAGTGGTTGTAGCTTTAATAACACCGAGTGTTTTGCAACTTGCACTTTTACAAAATAGTATGAATGTAATAAAAACCTTCTCTGATTAACATAGTAACAACCCAATTGGTTTTTCACCCCTCAACTCAATTTGATAAGACACCCACTGTTTTCCAACATGCAATTATATATACATAGTATGAACGTAATGAAGAACTTTTGTTTAGTACATAGTAAGAATGTAATAAAGATCACCTTCAAAATTTATGCAGCCCACATTGAATGAGATAGATAAAACATAATGTATTGACTAAAGAGATTCTCCTTGCTATTGAGAAGTTAAGGAAGGTGTGTGTGAAATGTGCACAATGGGAAAATGGCAACACAAAGCTCAAGTAGTAGGTAGTAGAAAGTATGTAATGTTAAAGGAATCTTCTCTAAAAATACTTGAAAAGAAGTAGACCAAAGTGAATGAGATAGATAATGTATTGACTAAAGAGATTGTTCTTGCTCTTGAGAAGTTGACGAAGGAGCATGTGTAGTATGTGCAATGGGAAAATGGCAATGCAAAACTAGAGGCATCAGGTAGTAGAATGAATGGAATGAAAAAGGAATCGATTCTCTAAAAACACTTAAAAAGAAGCAAAGCAGAGTGAGTGAGATAGATAATGTATTGACTGAAGAGATCCTTCATGCTCTTGAGAAGTTGAGGAAGGTGCATGTGCAGTACATGCAATGGGAAAATGGCAATGCACAAGTGGAAAAACTAAAGAGGTTCTATATTGCACAATAATTTGTACAAGGAAAAGAAAGTGAGAGATGATGCTACACATGGGTGGAGTTGAACAAGTAAATTCTATCATGAACAACTTCTACAAAACAGTGTATTTTCCACTATGAACTAGATAATATCTGCTTTTGTTATTTAGATAGTACAAATGTAATGAAAGGCACCTTCAAAATTTATAACAAGTCTTACACAAAGTAAAAATTGTGTTTCAATTTCTTGATATGATCCAAATATACATACATAGTATGATTATAGGTTCAAAAACATAGTGGGAGGTGAGTAGATGATTTATGAAACCTCCAACCCACACAATGTTGTACAACCTTCTACACACTGAAGCCAAATGAAAACCCTTAGAAACCCATCAATGAAAACCCATCTTTGCAATGAATAGTCGTTCAATTCTTCATAGACCCTAGGCAGAATGGAAAAATGACATGTTTCTGGCAGATATACATACCCACTATCTAGCTGCCTATGTCTATCACATGCATTTTGTTAGGGAGAATGGCTGCTTTTCTTTGGCCTCTGAACCCCAACAACTCCCTCTCGAGCTTGCCAACAACCTTCAAAATGAGAATTTCAAAAATGGTGACGTTATGGGCTTTTATGGTTTTAAAAATATATCATTTAATTACAAAACCCACACTACATTTTCCAACTAGGTTATATATTTTGCATGGATTTTGGTTTCTCTAAACGCTATTCCACTACTATTTCAATCGCAAAAAATATGTCACTCATATTTCCATTATGGGTTGTCAATTATTTCATTCGACTTCCTCAAAAAGTTTTGTCTTGTGAGAACATTAAAATGGCAAAATTAAAAAATCCTCAACATAAAAAGCACATAAACAACTCTGCATTTCAAATGAAAACCCCTTTTCGCAAGGAAAACCTTTGGAAACCAATTAGTGAAAACCCATCTTTGCAACAAATAGTCGTTCAATTCTTCATAGTTCCTAGGAAAAATGTCAAAATGGCATATATTTCTAGCAGATATACATACCTACTAGCTAGCTAGCCGCACCTGTCAAATGCACTTTGGTAGAGAGAGTGGTTGCTCTGCTTCGGCTTCTGAACACTTGCAACTCCCTTCCAGGCTCCCCAACAACCTCCACAATGCAAATGTTGAAAATGGTGATGTTTTAGGCTTTTTGTCCATTCCAAATTAGGATTTTTAAAACCTGTCAGTGGTGCCACATTTTTCCAGCGACGGGACAAATGGCGGCACTCCAATCGACATGCGCCTAAACATCTGTCACCATCCGTCCACCAATCTTATCTCACAATTATATCATGATAAAGAAAGATGAGATCTTATGTTATCATGCCATATAGAGGTGTATTTTGTCGGGAGATCAGCTTCCCCCAACCATTACACCTCTTTCTATAATGATGGTATATGTAGAAACTATAAAGTGCCATGCCAGACAACGGCGGCGGCTTATTCTATCAAATTCTGTTGTCGGGCATTTTTATAATACATAAACATCATATTGAAGATTATATAGTCTTTGATTTAAAGTCAGTGCACGGATTTTAAAAACACACCGTTGGTCGCTACAAGGAACCCAAAAACATCTGATTCGGAAAGTCGGCGAGAACAAATGCTAACGTACATAAAGAAGTTCTATAAGATTTCATGTACGCTACAGTGGTTGCACGGAGCCAATTGTGTAGTGTTTTCGCTGAGAATTTTCATTACAAAGATTTATTTTTTATCTTTGAAAAAGTCTATTTTTTCTGTACCGCGTGGTGCCTGGTCAAATCAAAGGAGCTTTCGTTACTATTGTAAGATGGAAAGATGATACATTTATAAATTTATTCACGGATTACCTGCAGTGACATCCATTTCAGATCCACTAAAATGTTAGTCTCTGCATTATTCAGATAATGGAAGCTTACTAATATCCCCAATGAGAATATGAATTGAGAAGTTGAAAGGAAGAAAGTCGAATAAATAATAAAAACTAGTAAACATCATATGCCACTGATAGATTCTGTAGAGCACCCAACTAAATATAAAATGAGGTTACAAAATTATATAGGATTCCAGGATGTTGACAGGAGGATTGTCAAGTGAAATTTTGATTGGTTGATCGTTATCATGGTTGTCCTTTCGTGATAATTTAGTTCCATCCAGCTCCATGTCCACTAGTAGCTTTGTCTTCTCTCTATAGCTGCCTCCATTCTGGAATAATACCAGCCCCGCAGACAGTGGAGACCAGAAAGTTTTCCCACCCTTTACTTACCACAGGCATCCCATACCAAGTGTAAGTAAAACAGTTGAAGAGAGCAATCACATATGGGGTGCAAGAGTACTGCCCCACTGATCTTTCTCTTATTACCTTTACGAATGTAGGCCTGCCCAAAAACATAAGTCTCACCTCTCATGATTTGGATAAAATTAGCGTAGAACAAGATATAGTAATTAGAATTACTTACACTGGCGACATATACAAAAGAAGTGAAGTACAATTTCCTGTCGTCATGGTATAAAACACTAATGGTTAGCTAGCAACAACAAACAACAACACATCAAAAGTAGCTGAGAAAGAGAAAAAGAGAGACCCATAATTCCAACAGCAAGGCGCAATTGTTTCTCCATCTTTGGATAAATGAATAAAGTTAATCTGATGGGCGTCTTTGATTTGCTGAGTTTGTAAACAGACAAGTAAATATATAAGCGTGGGCTCATTTCTGCAAGCCTTCCTACAAAGAAGGTGTAAGCAACACCAGCGAATCTAGTTCTACAGGACCCCACAAGCTTTAGTTCTACAAGACCCCACAACCTTTCATTCTACACGATTTAACCTTTGTAGAGTACTATTTACCGCTTTTATCAAGCACCCGTCCACAAGTGGAGTTGATTCTTTTTTTACGAGTTAAATATAGACACTTGACTAATAATCTAGATTCTTGTCGTTTCCGTATCACTATTTTCTCAAACACCACCCACTAATGGTTTCACCATATGATGGAAAACCAGACCAGCATGCTTTACAATGCCACCCACATCACTTCTAGATTCATGAAGACAACCCAAAGTTATTTAAGTACTCTTTTTAAGGCATAATATTTTTCCATTATACGTATGGATAGGTGATGTATATTTTCTATGTTTAATAGTTGAGACATTAGCAATCAAAAATATTCAGATTAAAATAATTAAACTGATTGTTATTTTGAGTTTTTTTTTGTTTCTTTTTAAATTTGTTTATCTTTGTTTTAAGGTATTTATGATTATCTTTTGTATGATTCATTCAATATGTAAAAATGCATTTGTTGTGTCTGTTTATATTCATACATGCTTAATGGTGAATTAGGAGAATCATTATTGCATTAGAGAATGGTTGAGTTTTATGCAATATCTAAAAGAATTTTATTGTGCTAGATATTTACCTAAAAGTATTTTTCCAAGTGAAAACACCATGTATTGCTTTTTCTTTCTCTTTATTCTATATCATTTCAAATTGTAAATGCACTACTTCTATTGTACAATTTCATTGGGCTTATTTTTCTCTACAAGAAATTTATATTGTTCGCTCTTATATAATGCAACCACTTCATGTATAAAAGAAGTGTGCTCTATATCAATATAGTGCATTAAGTGTAATGAGGGAAAGTTTGTGGATGTGAGACTTGAATCACAAAACAATCTTTAGGATTAAAAGGTTGGCTATTTGTAACATTTTCAACAAAGCTCTCACTAGTTGCTTGTAGGAAAGAAAAAGAAAAAGAATAAAATCTAAAATAGTAATGTGCCAAGATTAAGAATGATTCTATCTATTGTTGGAATAAAGTAGACACATGAATCAATAGTCAATGAATGGCTCAGATGATCTTGTTACCAATAATATAGAAACATACATTCACTGATACACCATAGAAAGCATGATATAATGAAATAGTGATAACATAAACTATTTTCCTTAAATGATATATTTTGATATATAAAAGAAGAATTGAAGCTCTAGACACATGAACAAGGTATAATTTCCAAAATTAATAGATAGAGAATAAATTAAAGAATATAAACAAGGTTAGATATTAAGCATAATTAAACAAACTTTCATCATAAAAATTGAGCAAGAAGAGATGTGAAGACTAGAACAATGTTAGTTGAATATTATATTAGCTACATTAAATAGGTGTTAGCTACAAATTTTAGAAGGTTGAACATTTGGTCTTGGAAGTAATATGCAAAGAGGAATGATTGCATGTGTTGATTCATCGAAGAGTGGGTGAACTTTGAATTCTTTGGGGAAGATTTGATGTCAAAAATTGAATTAGGACTCAACCTTCATATTCAATCTTCTTCGATGCACACTGTAAGTGTGGAAAAAGTAAAAAGTAAAAAACTTCTTAATAAAATATTGTATCAAGATTAACATGAATTAAACTAATTTAAAAACACATAAAGCTTGAATGTGTCCCATTGTCTCCTATCTCCAAAGATTTATCAAGTTACAGAGGCTCTCAGATTTGTAAGCACCGTAACTATTTAAAATTCCTATCTAGAGAATGGAATGAATGCTAAATGCAATGATTTGATGATTGCTAATGATTTCTAGATGATTTAAAGCTACTGCAAACTATTCTAATGAAAACTGATAAAAGGAAGCTACAATAAAAACTAATGATGTTGTCGTGATATGAAATCTACTGATGCCATGATGTTATGATGATACTAAAATGCTAATGCTAATGCTTATGATTACTTGGTTGCTTGGTTAGATTCCTATAGAGTAAGTTTGCATAAAAGATGATATTTTTATTTATTTATTTATGATATTTATGTACAATCCCCATGGTATTGCACAGGGGTAACACAACAAAGGCTGAGATTCAATCTAGAGATTTGAATGGTAAGAGATTGAGAAGCTGGAGCTGATCATGGGGATTGTTCCTCCCCATGAAAACACTAGGCAAGATGAGAGGAAAGATTTGAGGAAGAAGATTGAGAGGATTTCCTGTAGGTTTGTCCTCGAGGCTTCCTATGAATGCTAGTTGCATTAATTAGATTAATAAAAATCTAATTTTATTGGTGAGTGAATAGAGGAATATTGATTTATGCATTTATTTGAATATTTTTTATTTATTCAATTTTTAGCAGAATAGGAAGATTTAATTAAATAAAACAAATAATTGATATTTGTTTATTTAATAAAGAGGAATATGATAATTAAATAAAATCTTTAGGATATCTTTTATTAATTAAGAGGAAATATGATAAGATAATTAAATAACACAAATTATTGAAGTTGTGTATTTAATTTAATGGATAAAGTATAGAAGAAATAATTATGATAATAATTAAATAAAACAAAGTATTTAATTTTGTTTATTTAATTAAGATGAAAATAATATGATGAAATAGAAGAATTAATAATGAACTTAATATAAATAAATATTTCTATTTATTTACTAAGTAGATGAATTAAGATTAATTAATCAAATAAGTCGTATTTAATTAGTTAGATTCTCCAGACCATTTTTTAGGTGTATACATTTTGCCCCTCTTTGAAGTGATGTGTTTACGCTTTGCTTCAAAGAAAATTTTGTGATGTTGTTGCTAGTAATGACCAAAAAATTTCAGTATGCCCCAGACTTGCCCCAGACATTGATTTTAGCTGTGATGATGGATATATGCCCCCTTGGGAGATAAATTGAGGAATTTTTTATTTTTATATTTTTTTTCAGAATTTTTCAAATTTTTATGATTTTCTGATGATTTGATGTAGATTTGATGAAGATTTGATAATGAAATAATTTATCTTCTGATAATTGATGAAGAAAGTGGCCCTAGATGAATTTCAATTAATCTCCCCTTTTAAAAATTAAATCAATCCCATAAAAATCCCTTTTTCAATAACCTATAAAAGGTTAAAAAGGTCTTTTTCAACTTCATTTGTACATTGTGCCTTTTGAAAATTTGGTGAGAGAGATTTTTGTACCACTTGGAGTGAGATTTTGATTCCATATCACACCCACCGTTTCGATCGTGTTTGACGACATCAGCGGCTGACCACATTCAGACCTCTAGTATGTCTATTTTTTTCCTTGATTTTCATGCATTTTCCTCATTTTTTTGGTGTATTTTTTGGATTTTTGAATTTGAACTACTTTTAGCACTTTTAGAATCCGTTGTAGCACTTTGCAGTTCCGTTGTAGTGCTTTTAAGTTTCGTTGTAGCGCTTCTAGAATTTTAGCACTTAGGAGGTCTATTTTAGCGCGTTGGTAGGTTAGGTTAGCGCTTTGCAAAGTTTAGCGCTTAAGATAGCCGTTGTAGCACTTCTATAAGATACATTAGTGCTTTCTAAATTTTAGCACTTTGGTTAGATTTTGTAGCGCTTAGACTTTTTGTTTTAGAGCGTTTAGAGTTTTAGCGCTTTTACCAAAAATGTTAGCGCTTTAACCAAATAGAATGGTGCTTTTTCCATTGGTAATAGCACTTTTATCTGATGAAATGGAACATGTTATTGTTTTAGTGCTTTGAATGCCTTTTTAAGCATAGTTAAGTCAAAGTATTGTGATTTTTGTCAATTTGTTCTTGATGTTCTCAAATTTTTATCATATCAGTTGTTGGTTTGATATGAATGATTTTTCTAATCAAATACATGATTTTTCAACCTCATGATAGGCAAGGTCTAATGTTTATTTTGATGATAAGTATCCTCATGATAGGTGAGGAATAATTATGATTGACATACCTCATGATAAGCGAGGTTGATTTAATGCATTGATGGTTAGGTTGATTTAATTCATTGATGGTTGACCTCATGATAGGTGAGGTTGATTTGATGTATTGATGATTGACCTCATGATAGGTGAGGTTCAATGATGTGTGCTCATGATATTTGATTAAAATTCTCACCAAGAGCTGACTTGATTTGATATGGTATTTTGATGTTATTTGATGATTGACATGAATTTATTGACTTTGATCTTGTTATGATAATAGGAACGATTGGGGAACCTTCAGGTTTGAGAGTGTTTTCCTTGGACATTTGATCTTATACCATGGTTGGCACAGCCTAAGATGGCTATTATCACATGTTGTGGATTGTCTCCTCTTCTATATATGCCCTAGATTAGGATTAATCAAGGTTTGTTTACAACACTAGCTGAGAGATGACATAGCGAGCACAACACCTTTCACCTTCCTACTGGTGAGATGACAGTCACCCCAGAGGATGTCTGGTGGATTTTGCAGCTTCTAATTGTTGGAGATGTTGTCATATATGATTCTATGGAGCAGGGTGGGACTAATGCCCTTCGTAGAGTGTTTCAAGATGATCAGATTGTTGGAGAGTGGATTCCATGGCCTGAGATGGTTGATTCATATGCCACTTTGCCTATAGTACTTGCTAGTTTCATTGGCGGATTTCTTAGTCCTGATCACAAGTCTAAGGGATTTTCAGTTGGTTGGGGCCTAGTTTTAGAGAGTATGGTTGTTCATGGCACCGGATTTTCTCGGGGCATGTGTATGCTTGCCCATTTATATCATGATTTACATTCAGCTGTGTATCTCAATTGTCAGAGTTTATCGGCTGGCATTACTTTGCTTTAGGTATGGGCATGGGAGCACATAGCTATCACACGTCCAGTTCTAGTTAGATGGAGGCCACCCATGAGACCTTATGTGTTCATATATATTGTTTAGCTTACTCAGTCTAGACTAGGTAAGTTAGAGTATTGGAGGAGAGTTATTGATAACATAGAGTTTGTGACATGGTGTCCCTACCTAGATTGTGATCATTGGGACGATGATGACATTTAGCTGCCATTTCTTTATCAGTCAATTATCTTGATTGGCCATGCTCGTCAGGTATTGGAGAGATTCTTGATCAGACGGGTGTACAAATAGTATGGGATGGTATAGGGTATTCCTGAGGGTGTTTCTCATTACGCTCGTCGTCAGTCAGACACTGCAGATTGGGGACCTTGTTTGTCATATGTGACTGCAGTTTAGGAGTTTCAGGCTTTACAGCCATTTGACTGGGACATTTGGCCAAATATTGTTGAACCTCCAGTTATGGCAGATTATGATGAGTTTTTCTCTTTGCATCTATTTCCATGCCTTACCATTCTAGATGAGCTTGCCCCATTACCTACAGAGGAGGACGTTCTTGTTGAGCATGGTCAGAGACAGAGGAGAGAGGATGTTGGAGGGGTTGAGGTAGAGGATGTTGGTGTGGTTGGTGAGGCAGATGTTGAGCTTGAGGAGGATGTTGGGGTAAAGGAGGATGTTGGTGCCAAGGAGCATATTGGTGTTGAGGAGGATGTTGGTGTTGAGAGCAATGGAGATGAGAGAAACAGGGATGATAGGTTTGATAGTGGAGAGGTTGCAGGTGGGTCGGGCCCTGTTTTAGATTTGCTTGATGAGACTATGCCTCACAAGAGGTAGGCTGTGGGAGGTGTTTTAGAGTGGCTGCAAATAGAATATCTTCAGGTTCAGTTAGAGACTGCTCAGGAGTAGCTTATTCAAGCTCAAGGTTTACTAGTGCAGACCAATGCAGGCACAGGTCGAGTTGCATGCAAAGACTCTAGCATCAGTGCAAGCTCAGTTAGTCACAGCTCAATCACAGATTGCCGCATTGATAGCTGAGAGGGATGCGGCTAGATAGATAGTAGGGGCAGCCTAGGCTCATATTACTTCATTGATAGCTGAGAGGGATGTAGCTAGGTTTGCAGCAAAGGGCGCTAAAGCTTCTGTCGATAGATTATAGAGACTAGCAGATGGTACATCCCTAAAAGATTACATGTGAGAGGTTGCTCATATTGGCGAGGAGATTGAGTTTTATAGAGCGAGATATTATGATGCAGTTCCTTATGAGCAGAGAGTTAGGTATGCGAGGTCTCATTCTTCCAGGTCACGATCCAGGACTGCCAGTGCAGGTGTTACCCAACCTCTACCTAGAGATCCCAGGGATCCCAGTTCCTCTGGTGGTAGGGGTCCTGATCCTACTATGCCTACACCGTCTGGAGCCAACAACACCTAATTTGTTGTTTGTGTTGCATTTGAGATGTGATGTTCACTTTGATTATTTTGATATACAACCATTTTTTATGTTATATCTCTCTTCATTTTAGACATCATGATATACTTGACATTGTTATTTTGTTATATATGAGATGCAATGGATTCTTCGTTCCATGATGTGTTCTATATGATTCTCTGATGGATGCATTTTCTTCAACGTTTTATATGCTATGTGATGGTTTTATTGTTATGATGGTATGCTTTGATATGATGTTGTTCTATCTATGGATGTATGTTATATGATGTATGTGGATTTATGATTTATGGATATGATGTGTTTTAAATGATATATTATATGTGATGTAAATGCAAATATATGATGTAATTAAATGGATGAAAATGTTGAATGACATATGATGCAATAAAATTTGATGGACTTTATGATCAAATGGATGGATTATATATGGATATGTGATCAAATGGATGGATTATATATGGATATGTGATATAATAAATGGATGGATGTAATGAGTTATGATGATGATGTATGTTTGTGAAACTGGGATGATATAGATATATTTTTGTTGAGATTTTTGTTATTATATGATGGGAATGTAAAAATGATTTGATTGAAATGTATGAATGATGAAATGATGATGTAAATGCTTTTAATGTATGTAAATGAATATGATGATGCAACTATATGATTATGAGGATGTTTTTGTTAATGTCAAGTATACTCAGTCTATTATGAGAAAAAATAATTGTTAAATTAATGATTTACCAATTTTATAACAAATGCTCTATAGATGTAACACTATTATGGATACAATCTACTTTTACCATGCAAATCTACATGTAAACATAGGCATTTTAATAGTACTTTTGTGCTTTGTATCATAATTCAGCTTTTAAAATGTTGAAAGTGAGTACAAGCATCAAAGATATAATGTAAACCGATGATGACTTGAGTACTACTTTCATGATTTTTGATATTGCAAACAAACACAAGCACCGAGGTATAATTAAACTGAGATGACCTAAGCATTTCTTGCATAAACAAATAAGAATTAAACACTTTCTTATGTGAATTGGAATGTCATCCATGATACTTTGTAGAGAATTTCCCATGGCGATTCACATAGTAATTATGATTAATTCATAGAAAGCAAACAAAGAAAATACCATTTCTTCTTCTTGGCTTCTCTAGTTCAATACATCATTGAGTTGCTCCAAGAAATGATAACAATGATTAAAGTACAACTTATCCAAATTTTGCTTAAAGTATTTCAATCATTATTCAGATTAGATCATCCATCCTAATTTTGTGATGTTTTTGTGTTTTCAAGATTTTGGATCAAACTAACCTAAAGACCTATCCTAGGGGCCTCGAAGGCTGATCAAAGATTAGCCTTGCCTATGTAATGCATGCAGAGACCACATAGCTCGACTGATATAGACATATCTTTTTTTTGGATTTTTCGATGTGATATGGATGTTTGATGCGTTTTCGATGTTGATTGATGTTCCATGTTGGGTTGTTTTTCAAGCAATGTTTTTGTTGCTTTTGTCCAACCGTTGTTTGTCTATTTGATTAAGCTCCATGTTTATGTTGCCCCCTAATGATTTTTAGATGTTTCCCCCAAGCTAGGGTGAGACATGACCACGTGATGTGATATGATAATGGATGTAAAATGATGGTGGAAGTAAAGACCATGACATGTTTCCAAAATAGATGGGAGAGATTATTTAAATCACAAATAGTACATGTTACCAAGTTTTCACCATATGTTTTTATTGCACTTTTTCATTCTTTTTGATTTTTTTGTATTTTTTTGTTTTTTTGTTTTATTTTGTTTTTGTTTTAATTTTCTATTTTTTATTTATTTTTGTTATTTTTTGTTACTAGGATGCCTATTTTCCAGGTTTTCATCAAGGTAATAATTTTTAGAAACTAACTCATGCACTAAGTGATTCATGTTTAGAACTTTCTAAGATGGATATTGTTGATAGGTTCATCAAACAGATCCCCTTCTTGTGTAGACAATTGATATGCTCCTGATCCATACACTGATATGATTAGAAAGGGACCTAACTAGTTAGGTTCAAACTTCCCCTTATTTTCTCTATCCTACTAATTCCTAGGGTTTTCCTTTAGGACCAAGACTCCAACTTGAAAGACTCTAGGTTTTACCCTATGATTGTAACTCCTTGACATTATTTTTTGGTAGGCCTTCAAATGATTGACTACTTACTAACAACATTCATCCAGTAATTCTAGTTCCTGTAGCCTTGAAACTCTATAATCTTCATTTGTAATGATACCTTTTAGTGAGACACGAAGTGATGGTATTTATACTTCAATTGGAAGAATGGCCTCTGATCCATACACCAAGGCGTATGGTGTAGCTCATGTTGGTGTTCTGATGTTGGTTCTGTAGGCCCATAGTACAAGATTTAACTAAACATGCCAATCACGTCCAACATCATTTACCATCTTCTTTAGTATTTTAAGGATTGTCTTGTTTGATGCTTCTGCTTGGCCATTTCCCTATGGATTGTACGGTGTTGAAAAATGATATTGAATATGGAACTTTTCACATAATTCCTAGACGTCCTGATTTTTAAAAGGCCTTCCATTGTCTGTGATAATGGATTGAGGTACCCCATACCGACATATGAGGCAGTTGAGTATGAAAGATGAAATATGTTTTCCAATGAAAATTTTCAAAGGAACTGCTTCTATCCATTTTGTGAAATACTTTGTTGCTGTAATGATGAACTTGTGCCCATTAGATGAAGAAGGATTTATTTTCCCTACTAGGTCTAGTCCCCATTGACAAAAGGGCCATGTGGATGTGAAAGGTTGTAACTCTTGCACCGACGCATGAATTAGATTACCATGAATCTAACATTTTTGACACTTTTTAGCATATTGATAGGCCTCCCTCTCCATGTTCGGCCAATAATACCCTAAATGAAGGAGTTTCTTAGCTAGAGTTAGCCCACTTGAATGGGTCCCACAAATATCATCATGGACCTCTCGTAAGGATGTTTCAGATTCATGATTCTCTAGACATCGGAGAAGAGTACCATCTAGACCTCGACGGTAAAGGATGTTAGCGATTAATGTATGTCGTGCAGATTGACGGATAAAGTTACATTTTTGGTTTCTAGAGAGATCAAGAGGAAGAATGTTTTCTTTGAGGTAAGTATAGATCTCTCCATATTGTGAGGGTTGAGTGTTGGTTATTTGGCATATGGTCTATGAATCAAAATTATCGTTTGCAGGATTAGATACTTGTTCAACTATAAACTCATATCAACCTTTGTTTTTTGATAATTGCAACAGGGAGGCAATTGTCGCCATGGCATCTACAGCTTTTTTTTATGCCCTTGGTATATGCTCAAACTTAATATCCATGAAGTATTTTTTAAGATCATCTATCATTTGCTTATAAGGCATGAGCTTCTCATCCTTTATTTGATACTCGCCATTTACTTGATAGATGACAAGCTGCGAGTCCCCATACACTTGTATTTCTATGATTTTCCATTCAATAGCTACTTTGATGTCGATAATCAATGCTTCGTACTCAGCTATATTGTTTGTACATGGAAACATTAATCTATAGGATCTTCGAATGGTGTTTCCTTGAGGTGTGACAAATAGAATTCCTACACCAGCTCCTCTTTGTGTATATGATCCATCAAAATAAAGCCTCCATTGTTGCGTTGTAATATTCATGATGTCAACATCTGGAAATTCAATGTTCATTGGATGATGATCCTGTAATGGAGCTTCAACTAGTTGATCCGCTATTACCTGTCCTTTAATGGCTCTCCTATCAACATATTAGATGTCAAACTCGCTTAAGATCATGACCCATTTTGCAAGTCTCCCTGTTAGAGCAGCTTTACAAAGTAGGTATTTCAATGGGTCTATTTTCGCTATGAGCCTGACTGTATGAGTCAATATGTAGTGTCGCAACTGCTGGGTTGCAAATACCACTACCAAACAAGCCTTTTCTATGAATGTATAGTTTATTTCATATCTATTGAGAGTCCTGCTGATGTGGTAAATTACTTGTTCTTTTCCTTCAGAATCTTCCTATTCTAATAGAGCTCCTAAAGATATGTCAGTTGTTGCAATATACAGTAATAGTGGTATTTCTGCTATTGGTGGCATGAGTATTCGAGGTGACACTAAATATTACTCTATCTGACTAAAAGTTGTTTCATAGTTATGATCCCATTTGAATGAAACATTTTTATGAAGTAGATGATTAAATGGGTGACTCTTATTAGCCAGCTATGAGATAAATCTCCTGATGGATTGTAACCTTCCTTGTAGGGACTGTAATTGACTAACATTTTTAGGTGGTGGCATCTCCATTATTGCTTTAACCTTAGCTGGATCCACTTCAATACCTTTTTCTGACACTATGTAACCAAGAAGTTTTGTTGATGTCACCCCAAAGACACATTTCTTTGGGTTCAACCTTACATTGAATTTTTCCAGTCTAGTGAATATTTTATCAAGTATTTCCAGATGTCCTTCCCTAGTGTGTGATTTTGCTAAGATGTCATCCACATAATCTTCCATGAAAGTATGCATCATGTCATGGAAAATTGTGGTCATTTCCCGCTGATATGTCGCACCTGCATTTTTCAATCTGAAGGGCATCACATTCCAGTAGAATGTACCCCAAGGGCAAGTGAAAGTCATCTTTTCTTGATCTTCAGGTGCTATTTTTATTTGATTATATCCTGAGAATCCATCCATTATAGATAATATGGCATGTCTTGTTGTTAGATCAACAATTATGTCAATGTTGGGCAAAGGAAAATCAACCTTTGGGCATGCCTTGTTTAAATCCCTGAAATCCATGCATATTCTGATGCTATTATCAATCTTGGATACTAGCACAATGTTTGAGATCCATTCTACATAATCTATGGACCTAATAAAACCTACATCCAATAATTTCTTCAGCTCAACTTTAACCATATGGGCAATGTGGGGATGCATATTTCTCAATTTCTATTTAACTAGTTTGATTCCCTTTGGTAGTGATAGTTGATGCATTTGGAGTTGTGGATCCAATCCTGGCATGTCAGAATAAGACCATGCAAAATTTATGTGTTGCTGCTCAAAGAATCTGGTGAATGCAGACTTCTCCTATTCTGTCATGGATGGTGCTAGATGTAAGATCTTTTCCTTTTTCAGTTGTTCCCAGATTTATAGACTGTGTCGGCTCTACCAGTACTGATGATCTGTCATGGTAATTTTCTGGGAGAGTTTCAAATCTTCCATCCTTCAGCACCTCAAAAAGGTTTTCATTGTTGGATACACGTTCTTTATTTTTCTCTTTTCAAAGTTGAATGCTGCCTCAGAGAGGTTTTCACCATTAGATTTATTTTTCCTATTATCATTTTTGTAACTGAAAGATTTCGCACCCTCCTATTGTAAAGCATCAATATGAGTGTTATGGATAATACTTGTATCAGTTTCGTCACTACAAAGATAATTTATGATGGCATCATCATTTGAAAAGACTGGTATAAGAATAGGTTCAGTGAGTTCCCAGTCAATAAGTTTGGGGTGCATTAATGGTAACAAGTCATCAGATTAAATAAGATCAACTGTTGTAAGTGTCATGATAGCTAGGTGGTCAAATTTATTGGTAGGAAGTTAGAGGTCTATGACAGTACTCACCTCCAAGTTTTTTGACTCACTTGATGTTTGATCGTCCTCACTTGAGTCATCAATATTTGTTGATCCCATAACAAATGTTCTATTTCTTGAACTTTGTCCCTCCTCTCGTAAGGGTGTATATACTTGGATAACATCAATCTATTTGTCAATATAAGATGTAGCAGATAGATGATCCCATTCATATTCGTTGTAGTCTGTGTCAGAGCCATCTCTCATTTGTAGTATCCTTTCTACTGCTTTTTGGGTTTCTTCCTCTTTTTGTTCAGTTATGTAGCCTAATCTTGTTTTGTCTTTAGGCTGTAATGTTAGAGGTTGAATGGGTTCAATAATACCATCCTTTCTCTTGCCAATTGGTCCTTGACCTTTGTATCCCATTTTCTCTAAAATGGCCTTCCCTTTTCCATACTGATCTGTTTTGATGTTGACATTTGCTAATGTTGACGCTTCCTCATCTTTATATAGCCAATTGAGAATGGCTTTGTCTTTTGACTCATCTTCGAGTGTACCTGCTTTTATAAACCTTTCATTTAGAGTTGTGATGGGTTGTGATGAACTTGGAGTATTTAATATGGGTTGTCCATATGTTTTTGGTGATGGTAGCAACTGTAATAGACACAAATATTTCTCAAGAGAATATTCTCCTAAGCCCTTTTCCTTTATTTGAACCTTTTTTGAAAGTTGTGATAATTCGTTTATAGGACCTTCGGTGTTTGATGTGTCCACAACAGTTGTTTCTTTCTCTAGATTCTTTTTCTCAACCCATTTAGATATGAAACTGGGTTGGCTTTCAATAGTGGATGAAGTGGAAGTATTGACTTCTCTGTTATGAGGTACCAAAGTGTCTTGAGTTGCTTTTAACATGTTGCAAGTATGTGGATTTTTGTTGTCAATTGATTTTTGTTGTCAATTGATATGGTAACCTCATGTCCGTTTATTGGAAATTTTAGACATTGATGGTATGTTGAAGGTATCGCTTGCATGTCATGGATCCATGGATGACCCAATAGTATGTTGTAAGTTAGATCCTTGTCTAACACTTAACAAACAATATTTTTGTCAATTAGCCCTACTTGAATTGGAAGTATAATAAGCCCTTTGGAAGACCTTTCCTCTTCATCATATTCCTTTATTGTTATTTTTCTCCTGGTGTCAATGGTGTTGTCAGAATAGCCTAGTGCATGAGTCAGTTTCAAGGTACAAATATTTAAACCATCTCCCCCATCTATTAGAACACTCTTCACATGGTGTTTATGGATAAAAACTTCTATATGCAAGGCCGCATTGTGGGGGTGATTTATAGATACATCATCTTGTTCAGAGAATGACAGAAAATGAGGTGTGGTGAAATGTCTCACCATGGCTTGGAATTGACAAACATCCAAATTATTAGGGATCGTTGTAGCTATCAGAGCCTGTTCCAAAACTTCTTTGTGTGATGGTGAAATTTTGAGAAGTTCTAGAATGGGTATTTGCGTTGGTATCTTTTGTAATTGGTCCACGATATTGTATTGATGTTATGGGGGAGTGTTTTTTTTGGAGGAAATTCCTTTCAGTATTACTCTAGACTGCCCCCTTTTCATTATATTAACTTGTGGATGGTCTTGTGTTTCCCTGATTTTGAGGACATTGATTTGAATATCAAATGTGTTTGCGCTTGGCATTATGTTTAGGGTTTCAATGTCATTGATGTTTGTGTCATCTCTTTGATTATCAATGTCATTTTTCTCTACCTCGGAAAGGCAAAGAATGGTGGTTTCATAGACATAGTTTATACTTTTTCCCTTACCACTAGAAGAAGACTCTCCTTTTTCATAGTTGGGTAAGGGATTGGTAAATGCAGTGTGATCATTGTTTGTCTAATGCCCTTCAACAAAAACCTTCTTGGATTCGATCAAGTCTTGTATTAGGTGTTTTAGTTGCATACAGTCATTTTTTTAGTGTCCTTTATTCTTATGAAAATTACAATAATCTGCATCGTTCCACCGTGATGGTTTTACCTTTGGCTCCCAATTTTGAGCTTTTGGTAAAGTAATAAGTTTGTTTGCAATGATTTCTCTCATTGTTGATTCCAATTTTTGTCCTAATGGGGTGAATTTTTGTCAATTGGATTGTCTTTGGTATGACGGTCGAGATTCTCCATTATTGGTGCTATTGTTTTGAATAGTGCTCTGATTGTTGTTTTGGTTTTCATTTTGATTTGTTTTAACAGTTGATGCTGTCAAATTGAATATTGGTTTTGTATTGTCAGTTGTAGGTTCATTGCTTCCAGTATTTCTATTTTTCTACCAAAATTTTGGTTTGTCATTGTTTCCATAGTGATTTGCATTGTTGGATGTTTCAATGTAGTGCTTAATCACTCCTTGTTTGACTAGGGCTTCTTCAATTTTGAGCCCATTCTCAATTACTTTTTTGAATGTTGGGGGACATTGCAATTTGAGTCTATAACTCATCTGATCATTTAAGTTGTCTATAAATAATTCAATCTTCTCCTCTTCAAGTATAGATCGAGGATATCTAGCAAACAACTTTCTCCATCATTGTAAGAATGATAAGAATGTCTTGCCATTTTTCTATTTTAGATTACAGGGATCCTTTATGGTTATGTCATGTGTTATGTTGAAGGAGAATTGAGAAATGAATTTGTTGACCAATTCTTCTAAGGATCTAATCCCTAGTTGTAATTTTGAGAACCACTCCACACAATGGGCCCCCAAACTCCTAGGAAATAACCTCATGAGGTATGTATCTTCTTGTGCAAACTCAAGGCTCATTTTTCTGAATTCCTGTACATGGTCAATCGGGTCTGATTTTCCATTGTATTTGTCGTATTTAGGAAACTCACAATGCCTTGGAAAGGGTATCATATCCACACATGGATGAAAAGGGTAAGGACAAATGTCCTTTAATAAAAAAAAAATTTGGTTCCTGTTTGCATGTTTTGAATCTGTTGTTGTAGGGTTTGCATTTGATTTTTAAAAGCAACCACTTGATCCATATCCTGGGTGTGGTTTGGTTTCGTTTCATTGGTTCTAGGTGTTTCCTTCAACCGATTGATGTCAAAATCTTTCAGAAGTTTGGAACCTAACTCTACTAACATCAAGAGGTATTTCTCCATGTCTTGTTCTAAGACCTTTTCCATAAATTTATGAAAATTTAGGTCTTGTTGGGCGTGTTGTATATCATCTTGTGCTATTTTGTTGTTTTCATGTTGTCGGTATTAGAAAAAAGGGTTTTCTTCAGTCATGTTTAGATTTTCAGTTTCCTTCTCTCTGATTTTTTGTCTTTGCAACCTTGTTAAGATTGGCATACAATTTTTGGTTTTATTCACTAAACTTTCAAAGAAGCCCAATAGAATGATGTATTCTATTGACGAGGCTAACTTAAATTTTTTTATTACCGAGTTTTGTTTCGTGATGGTAGGATGTCAAAATTTTGATGAGGAAACTTGGCTCACTAATCTAGGTTTTTTTTATAATTGGGCACTTTGTATTTTGCAAGATCTGGTATTTTGTGTGAAAACAATTTAATCTTGTAAGAACCTACTTTGTTTCAGGTTTTTAGGACACTGTTTGATCTATAAAATCTTTCTGACTGGTAAAATCCTATGTTTCTGATGCCAATATGTCTAACAGTTGTTTTGGAAGATTCTTTGATTTTTTGTTTTGTGGAAGCACTAATACAGAGGGTAGAAGCACTAAAACATAATGCATACGTGCTAGAATTTCTGGTAAAAGCGTTATAAAATAGTGTAGAAGTGCTAAAATAGAGTGCAGAAGCACTAAAAGACTAGCACACTGGTAATGTTTGATAATGACAGGGCACTATAAAATTAATCAAAAGCGCCGAAACAAACACTAGAAGCGCTATGTTTGACTGTGGAAGCGCTAAAAGATGGCTCAGAAGTGCTAGAATGGTGCTAACACTGAATTTTTTTGACAGTTTAGTTTGTTGTTGATAGAAGCGTTGTAAGATTGCTCAGAAGCGGTAAAACAGAGGATTGAAGCGCTATAGTATCAATTTAATGCCAAGTAGGGGGTGGAAATATGGGTCTCTCAACTGCTATGTATGCTTTCTCTTCTTCTTCGTCCAAGACTATGGATGATGTAAGGAATTGATGGGGTGTTTTTTTCTTTTCAAACATAAATTTTCTCAAACTACTGATAATGTCAGTTTGAGTGCCTTCAATGTGTACATTACCAAGCTGAAATATTGGTGTGGTTAGCCCTGGTTGTTGAACGAGAGCTATAGGTTGCTAAATGGTCATAAGGTATGTTGTATGATGGTTTCACTACCTTATTGTAATGTCATTTATTACCTATTTGCAGGTAGGAGGTAGTAACATGGGTCTTCCCGGTGCTATGTTTGTCTTTTCTTCTTCTTCATTAAGAATGATGGATGTAAGAAACTGATGGGGTGTTTTGTTTTCCTCACAAATAAATTCCCTCAAGCTACTGGTAATGTCGTTTTGGCCGTTTTCAAGATGTATAAGGATAGGTTGTATGATAGGTGGTATAAGGCCTGGTTGTTGAATGGGAGTTGTAGGTCACCAAATGGTCATAAGGTGGTAACTCCTTGATTTTGGATTTCAACCTAAGGTTTCCAAAGACTTGTCTATTGTAAGAATTTATCAGGTCTAGTGGAGTATTCTATGGCATGTTGTGGAATGTAGGATTGACGAATATGTTGACTATGGTTAGATTCCTATGAAAGAGCACTTCTCTAAATATAGGCTTGTGAATTCAAAGGTTCTACAACATAATAATCGGTAACCCTATCAAAATCATGAAACCTATGGAGGAATGTCCTATGATGAAGCAAAGTCTTCCTATTCTGATACAAGAAATGTCTTCTTTGCAAAATATTTTTGTAACTAAGTGGTGTCTTGGTTTTCTAATTCTCTTGGCAAGAGATTTCTTGAAAAACTTAGTGGTTTTCCAATCTCTAATGATCATATGTTCTCGGTTTTGATTTTGTTCGATTTGTTTGTATTTTTCAGGATGATCTTTATCTGAATTTTAATGATTTTGGAATACACAACACTCAAATGAAGATAGTTGTTTTTAAGAGTTGTAATCTAAACAGATAGTGTGTGTTCAAAAGAACCACACATGGTCCTATTTTCACTGGTTTGATAACAATAAAGCACTTCAGATAGACTCACTCTTAATAGTCAAAAGGTCATCATTATACTCAACAACCCACATCTTAAAATTGTGTCGACTCACACAGTGTCACCCCCTAGAGGGTGCCCATGTTTTTGTCTTTTCTAGGCATGTACTCAAGGTTATATTTCTCGATCCCCTAAGTAAACAAAGGAAATTATATGGTGAGTGTCTTGGGGGAAGGTTCTTCCCTCCCTTGCACTGCGAGTAAATTACAATGTCTGGTTACTAACTAGGATGGATAGATACTACACTAGGTTCTTAGAAAGGGTTTCCATTCAGAGTGACAATAATAAACTCCCTCAAGAGACCTCCCAACCTTTAGAGCAAAGGTTTTAGGGATGGTTATCTTGCACACTTCCGACAAAAGTGGGTCTCCCCAAATTTGCTTTAAATTTTATAGTGGGGTGGAAAAACCTAGCTTTGGTTTGAACCCACTTAGGTCGTTCCCATAGGGTGAGTACTTTTTCCACTACGGAAGGCCTTCTAAAGGATGTAATAAAACTTGAAGAATGAATAAAAAGGATGAGTCTAACTTTTTGGATCACCTAGTTAAGGGGAGAGCATATTCCTATCACCACACAAACACAAAAATCAAGTTGTTCAATTTTTAGAGCCCAAACTACAATTTTCTATCTATGTGAAGATGTTGCTTCACAAAAAGACATGGTGTAAATTTTAAATCCACATTGAAATGTTTGGTGACTATCCTAGGATTGATAAATTTTTAATCAAGTGACTTCCCTAGGATTGGTTCATTTTAATCCAAATCCAAAAACTAGTGATTTTCTAATGTTCTTTTTAACCAACTTTGAAAAAGCTTGTGTAGATGGTTAATTTTAAGCCCAAAGTAATGCTAGTTGGTCCTAAAGTATGAATGAAAAATAACATATGATGGGTTATTTTCCCAAGAGTGCTTGAAAACATTATTACAATGGATATCAAATGCTTTTTCTTTCACTTCAATGCTCCATTTTCTTCTTAAAACTGCAATAAATGCTCAAAAATGTTAGATGAGATCAAGAAATAAGAAGATATAAGGGTTAGATGAATGATTAAGCATAAAAACCCTAAAACTTAGACCAAGTTACAATGTGATTTGACTTTAAATATAAAATTGAAAATTTTAACTCTACAAAAAGTGATAAATACCTACACCATTGCATATCTTATGAAATTTTACCCCATTTCAAAAAAAAAGTTTTGAAAAATACCTCTGTATGACCAAGATATGGCCATTTTAAGATTGACTGTCAAAGCTAAAACAGAGGTCAGAAGTGCTACAAAATTCATCAGAAGCGCTAAAACAAAGTTGTTTTTTTTTTTACTTTTTTTTTTGAATTTTTTTTTGCACTAAAAGAAGTGTTAGAAGCGTTATAGTTTTCGTCGGAAGCGCTATAAAATTTAGTAGAAGTGCTATAGAATTAGGCTGAAGTGCTAAAACAGATATGGAGATAATCACCAACTGTGTTGGGAACCTCCGGTGGATGCGCTAAAACAAACTGTCAAATCGCTAAAGTTTTGGTTGATGCGCTGAAATAGACCTCTGAAGCACTATATTTTTCCTCTGAAGCGCTATAGTTTCCATCAGAAGCGCTAAAAAAAATCTCAATCGCGCTAAAATAAACATGCCATAATCCTGTACAACACTTTTCAAAAAATGTAAAAAATATGGGGTTAGGCCCCACGATGGGCACCAGAATTAAGTGTGGAAAAAGTAAAAAGTAAAAAACTTCTTAATGAAACATTGTATCAAGATTAACATGAACTAAACTAATTTAAAAACACAAAAAGCTTGAATGCGTCCCATTGTCTCCTACCTCCAAAGATTTATCAAGTTACAAAGGCTCTCAGATTTGTAAGCACCGTAATTGTTTAAAATGCCTATCTAGAGAAAAAAATGGATGCTAAATGCAATGATGTGATGATTGCTAATGATTTCTAGATGATATGAAGCTACTATAAACTATTCTGATGAAAACTAATAAAAGGAAGCTATAGTAAAAACTAATGATGTTTCTGTGATATGAAATCTATAGATGCCATGATGCTATGATGATACTAAAATTCTAATGCTAATGCTTATGATTGCTTGGTTGCTTGGTTGTATTCCTGCAGAGTAAGTTTGCATAAAATATGATAATTCTCGAGATCATTTTCATGCTTTAGAAGGTTGTATATATAGATTTCCGGTAGCAATTTGTACAGAGGTAACACAACAAAGGATGAGATTCAATCTGGAGTTTTGAATGGTAAGATATTGAAAAGTTGGAGTTGATCATGGGGATTTTTCCTCCCCATGAAAACACCAGGCAAGATGAGAGGAAAGATTTGAGGAAGAAGATTGAGAGGATTGCCTGTAGGTTTGTCCCTGAGGCTTTCCCGTGAATGGAAGTTGCATTAATTAGATTAATAAAAATCTAATTTTATTGGTGACTGAATAGATGAATATTGAATTATGCATTTATTTGAATATTTTTTATTTATTCAATTTTTAGCAGAATAGGAAGATTTAATTAAATAAAACAAATAATTGATATTTGTTTATTTAATAAAGAGGAATATGATAATTAAATAAAAACTTTAGGATATCTTTATTTAATTAAGAGGAAATATGATAAGATAATTAAATAACACAAATTATTCAAGTTGTGTATTTAATTTAATGGATAAATTATAGAAGAAATAATAATGATAATAATTAAATTAAATAAAGTATTTAATTTTGTTTATTTAATTAAGAGGAAAATAATATGATGAAATAGAAGAATTAATAGTGAACTTAATATAAATAAACATTTCTATTTATTTACTAAGTAGATGAATTAAGATTAATTAATCAACTAAGTCGTATTTAATTAATTAGATTCTCCAGACCATTTTTAGGTGTATACACACTTTTAAAGGAACATAAGCCTATTGAATTGTAAACCTTCTTACCCTATTGTGACTAGGTTTAACTCTTGAAAATCGTAGGCTACTGATGGTGGGTAATTATATAGCTAGAAAAAATCATAATGCTTTTTCTTTATGACTCCATTTAACTTTTTGATTCATTTATTAAAATATCTATTGATTGGTAGTGTTTTATTCTATATCTTCCTACCACTACTATGTATGGGTTCAAAGTTGGAGACATGTATTTCTCACATGGAGATTGTGTTTGGATAGATCACTCTTGCTCATGTGGAAAAATATTGAAATGGGGGAGTGCCAAGAGGATGAAGTGTATTAATTATGGTAATGAGATTTAGTTCCAGGTGAGTTGCAATTTGTTTTTGATAACTCTCATCATGAGGAAGGATCATTTGATGAGACATGGTGATATTGATTTGTGCTATCATGGTGGTAGTGTGAGGGTGTGTTTTGGTGAACCTATGGAGATGTATGGTGATAGTAATCCTTGTATGGATATTTGCATTATTTTCTTGTATTATGTTAAGTTAGTTTTGACCATCATCAAAAAAAGTGATAGTTTTCTATATCAAATAACTCTTATGTGAGAACTAATTATAAGGCTTATTGAATTTTATTTTATTCTTTTATTTATCATAGGATATGATCTTACTCTTGGAATTATTCTTGATTGATGTTTTAGAAAACTAGCTAGTTTTACCTTAACTTTATTTAAGTGGCATTTATCCAATCTTCTCTAACCCCAAGGCACATGAATCTAATATATTTGGTGTAATAAAGAGAAGAAATTAATAAATATCAAATTGGCACATTTATTTGATTTAATTATTATTATTATTATTAATTTGTTTCACTTGTGAGTTGTTGATTGTGTATGCATGTTTTCTTGTCTTTCCACTTTTATTTTGAATCTATGTTGCAAACTTTGTAGTTTGAGAATGTAATAACCTAAAATTTATGTTTTAATTCTATTTTCTTATTTTTAATGATTTAATATTAATAACAAAAATGATTACAATTAAATTTTAAAACAAATTATAATTGGGATAAATAAAATTTTATATTACATTTTGGTATTTTCACAATAAATGAAAATGAACTAATTAACTATAAAATAATTTCTTAGGGACTATTCACTTTTGTTCTTTTCCATAGATTTTAACAATACATGCAAGTACAATAATTTAGATTAAATAAGTAACTTTGAAAACCAACAACTAGTTTTAATGTTTTCTTTTAATTGTTTAAAACTTTGATCTAATTTAAGAGTTGCTTATTCAAGTTTGATTGTTTGGTTTTGAAAATGATATGCCAGTAAAAAGTAATTTTTAAAATGGTGTAAAATATTTTAATATAATTAAAATAATTTATCTATTCTACTAGTAAATCCAAGAGACTACAATAGAATGCTATAGATATTGGATAAGATGAGATACTAATTAAATAAAATATATTGTACTTTGTGACAAATAAACTACTTTAACCTTTATTATATTCATTTATTTTTATTTTCAATTAAAAATAAATAATACACCAAGATTTGGATGCTCTCATATATTGAAGATGCTTGTGGTTGGTATGTTGATCCTCACTAGTCCATCTTTGTCTATCTATTATCCTCTCTCAACCTTGGATACTTTTCTTAATGGAAGGTAAAATACAAGTAGATAGCTAGACATAAGAGTAATAGTTTATAGTACTATAGACGATAAATATTGGAAGCTTAGAGAATGAATAAAGAAGAATTTTAAAGTATTTTGTAGAGATAGTGTGGTATATGTAAGCTTGGACATTTAGAGAATAACTTAGATTTGATGTTGAGACTTACTATTGTTTGTGTGGAGAGACAATAGCTTTAAAACAAAAATATTGGAAGAAGCAACTAAGGTTCCATATAAATTCATTTAAAGGTTGGATGTATAAGTAAATATTGTAGTAGATATTTTAACAAGCTTGGGCTTGTTGATGTGGATGTTACTCACACAACATGTAGATAGATTTTGAAAAAAAAAAACCTATCCATATTGAAATATTATCAATCAGTTAATAATTAATTATCTCAAGGCTTGAGAATGTTAGGTCTTGACATACTAGGTTCACTCATGGTTCATTATTTTAATACTATTTTCATGAAGGGACTTATGTTTGTTTGATGATTTGCTTGAGCTTGAAAGTAATTCAATTAATTATAACAGTTGTAATATCAATTAATTTATACATACACACTTCTTCAATTACTTCCAAAGAAAATGTAGAAGAGTAGAGAGAGAGAGAGAGAGAGAGAGAAAAGAGGCCTAAGATATTTATTGTTTCTAGATATTACACATATACATACTAAAAGAATATCTAGATATTACACATATACATACTAAAAGAATATGTAGATTGAAGTAGAAAACTATTTTTACTTCACCAAAATATCTCATAAATACATATAAAATAGTGCAATAGCTTAAATAAATTGACCTTTCATGAATGAAATAACTTCAAAATGTACCCAAATATTGCATAAAAAATTGATTATTTTACCAAAATGAACAACTTAGAGTCATGCAAAAATCAAGAATGACCATGATATTACTAAACAACAATACAAGTATCTATAGTATGTACAAGTATTTAGTAAAGAGGAATAAAAAACATGAAATAGAACTCAAATTTGTGATTATCCAATATAAGCTCGATCTTAATCAATAATTTATGTTCCTTCAAAAAAGATAACATATTGCCTTTTATAGAACTAAGGCAGATGTTAGTTACAATAACACACATGGTGATATAAAATTACGGGAATCAACATTAGACATATGTCAAGAAAATATCTTCTACACATGGGAGTTCAAAAATATTTTCAAAAGAATTGATAAAATTTATATATCCCTAACTTGGTCATTGCTAATTATTCACCGACTCTTCAAAATATGGAAGGATAGTCACATACCCTTGTAATCAAAAAAAATATTGGCAGTAATCCTTAAATTTATGCTTCACTACCTAGATTATGTTGACCCTTTAACATTTTTCTACATATCCTTTGTACTTTTAGTCATATTTTCTCAAAATTGATCTTATTCAGAAATGCTCCAAAATACCTACAATTTTCTATGTTTGTTCATTCATCAAGTTATACATCCACTTCTATATAAATATAATTGGATCTATGCCTTTTGTGCACTTTCTAGCATCCCTTAATATTACCAAAAAATTTGAACTTTAAATTCATCATTCACATTCAATTTCTTCTTCAATAAGCACATCTCCTTTCCTAAACCTATACTCATTGAATGTTAATAAAACAATATTCAAATCCTCCCTAGGAGTTCTTTGTGCAAGGTTCCACTTGAACTTGTCTTGAGTATATCTCTCTAAAATTTTCTTAATTTCATCATTTCTTTCCCTTATATCCCTTTCATATCTCGTAATCAAATTTTTGACCTTGATTACATCATCCATTGATTCCTTATTCAAATGAGATATATAGGATTATTCATTACCCTCTCAAATATAGCTATAAATATTTTTTACTTCTACACCCCCTTGTCCCAAATTATCCTTATCATTTAGCTCTTGAGTTAGGGTGCTAATGAGTCCTAGGTCATTATTCATCATCTTATTAGTTATTTTGAGGAATTCCTCCATTTCTTCCTTGCATTCATGTATTCTCTGAAATTAATTGTAACCACTAGGCCTTCATCTTTGGAATATCCTTTTTTTCACCACCTTTTTCTTCTAGTGGTTTCTTGATCTCCATCTAAATTATTACCATTCTTTGCAGCTCCATATCATTCTACTCTAGGTAGTTATTACAATTTTCCCTTAACTTTCTAACCTTTCTATCCTAATGGTTAGCTTCTTTGTATTTCCCAATAGCCTCTTTTATTCTTTCTTCTCCCTTACATCATTTCCTCCATCCATTCATCAAGAAAAATTTATTTTTGCTTCACATTTTCAATGGCATCCACTTGTTCTTTAGACATTACTATTGGATTCAGAGGTAAGTCTTCTATGGATTGACTTGATTGAGCCATTTCTCTAAGAAATTTTTGTATTTGAGCTAGACACTACTTCAATTCTTTCTTTTTTTCTTATCCTTCCTCAAGTGGGTGACAATTTTTTCCAAGTTAATCTTCATTTCTATAATGTCCTACTCCCATGAAGTATGTCCAAGTTTTATTAATGACACTTGATAATCTCATATATTGATTTCACCTTTTTTATTTGGACTGTAGAAAAATATATACCTTAATAATTTCACATTATTTTTGTCCCTCTAATTTATTGGACTTAATTAAGCTTCTAATTTTCCAAATTATGAATTCCAAAGCCTATTTCTTACCATTTTCTAAAGGCTAACAAGCATTAAACAAATACATTTAATCATTAAATTGTCCCTAAATTTGAGTGTTTTGGAAATTTGGGTGAGGAACCATTCGCCCATGGGCGACTACGTCTCCCTTCTTAGCTATGACCCAAATTTAAATATTGTTGCAAGTATGAGCAGTTAGTGTTGTCATTGATGACCAACAGGCATGTGTTTTCATTGATTTCTATTGTTGGGTGAGATTTTTGCAAGAGTGTGAGCAATTGACATTATCCATGCTTTGATTAGTTGCATTATGTTGTCATTAGTAAAGCTATCAGTGTTAACCTCTAGTGTTGCTTTGATAAGCTTCTATCTATGGATATGTGGTTGGGTTACTATGCTGTAGATGGTTTAGTCATGTTGAGGAAGTGCTAAAGATGATGACGATGTGTCTCCGGTTCTTGGTTTCCAAGTCATTTTGAAAAAAATTGATAAAAAGAGGAAATAGTGTGTTGTAGTGTTGTTTTGGGTTATAGAGTTGTGTTCTTGTGTTGCTCCACATTTATTCTAGATTGAATATTTACTTATGAACTTTAGAAATGTTGATCAATGATGTTAAAAGGTGTTATATTAGGGAATTAGTGTGTTGGATCATCGTGCAAAAGAATTTGTGTTCACTTGTGTGTGAACTGTGTATTGTAGAAGTTTCTGGGAGAAATGTTTTTGCTCCACATTTCTCTATAGTTATGTTTTAGGTCTTCTAGTTCTGAAGGAATATTGATTTCATTGGTATCTTTGTTCAGTCAAGATTGTTCAAGGTTTGGCACTATAGAAGTTACTTCCTTTTGTTATAGTGTATGACAAAAGTGTCTGACTATATTGGGTATGTACATTCTTTAGGTGAAATTTGTTGTGAAGGAGTTTGTTGAATTTCAGTTTGTTGGTTTTCCATGTAAATATGGTGTTTTCTTGTGTATGGTGTTTAGTTGTTTCAGTTTCATTCATTTTATTTTTTATGCTAAATAATCATAACAGATTAAGGGTTTATTGAATGAATGTGGATTTGAATGTTAATGAGGGTTGTGAAGTTTTTAAGGTACAACTAATTCAACCTCAACTATCAGTTATCTTGTCCAATTCAACAATTGGTATCAGACCAAGGTTCCTTGCAAGAAATCTTAATCGCTTAAGGTAGATCTAGGATGGTACACAAGAAGGAGATCCCTATTTGTGATGGAATGGACTATGCATTTTGGAAAACAAGCATGGAAGGATTTATAAGTTATCTAGGATATGATGTCTAGAAATCAATTTAGAATGGATATAATATACCTGGAAACAATCCAAGCACTAAAGTTGGAATCAAGGCCTATAGAAGCAATAGTAAAGAAAAGTATGCTCTCTTAATTAGTTTACAAAATTTGAACATTGGATAAAGGCTATGAAAGAATAAACTATTGTAGATTGAAAAAAATCATACTTGGGAACTTGTCCTAAGAGCTACAAACAAAAACATAATTGGAACTAAGTGGGTGTTCAAAAACAAACTAAATGAGAATGGAGAAGTGGAAATAAAAAAGGCAAGACTTGTGTGTAAGGGCTACTCATAAGTTGAAGGAATAGATTTTGAGGAGAGATTTTCTTTGGTGGAAAGAATGGAAGCTATCAGAATGTTTTTGGCTTTTGTAGCACATAAGGACTTTAAAGTTTATCAAATGGATGTGAAACTTTCTTTATTTAATGGAGAATTGGTAGAAGAAGTATACATGGAACAACTAGAAGGATTTTAGTTATTAGATCAACTGAATATGGTCTATAGATTGAAGCAAGCTCCCAGAGCTTGGTATGCAAGGTTGGATAAGTATTTGATACAACAAGGATTCAATAAAGGTACCATAAATAGTAATATTTACTTTAATATTGAAAAGGATCAGATATTGATTATGGTTGTGTATTTTGATGGAATATTTTTTGGATGTAATGAAGATATGTGTAAGAAGTTTGCAGAAGAAATACAAAAAGAGTTTGAGATGTCTATGTTTTGGGAGATGAATTTCTTCCTTGGGCTACAAATCAATCAAATAGACAAAGGTATATTCATTTTACAATAAAAGTATGCCAAAGAAATATTGAAGAAGTTTGGAATGGAAGACTCTAAACTAGTATGTACTCCTATAGTTACTAGTCGTAAACTGAGCAAGAATGATGAATCTCCTAAGGTTGGTCAGAGCAAGTATAGATCAATGACTAGTGGACTACTATATCTAACTGATACTAGACTAGATATCATGCATGTAGTTTGTCTTGTGGCTAGATTTCAAGAAAAACCTAGAGAATCACATGTTGCAGCAATGAAGATGATATTTTGATATTTAAAGGACACTCTAGATCATGGCATATGGTATCCAAAGGATACTAACTTCACCTTGAGTGCTTACACAAATGTAGATTAGGTTGGTTGTGTTGATGATAGGAAAAGTGCAAGTGGTGGTGCATTGTTTTTTGGATGTACATTGGTATCATGGCTAAGCAAGAAACAAGATTCAGTATCTTTATCTACCGTAGAGGCTGAGTACATTGCAGCAACATATTATTTCACACAAGTGCTATAGATGAGGCAAACATTGAAGGATATCAAAGTAGTATACAATGAAGCAATTTCTATCTTATGTGACAATACAAGTGCAATAAATATCTCAAAAAACTTAGTAATGCATTGAAGGACAAAACATATCTCAATTTGGTATCACTTTTTGAGAGAGGAGGTTGTGGAGAATGAAGTAAAGCTTGAATATGTGCCTACAAAGAATCAGATTGTTGAGGGTTAGTGCAGGATCATGGGGGTCCAAACTAGGCCCTTAAGTGGCAATGAAAATTCAAAAAAATACAGTTAGGCAACTTGACATAAATATTTGAATAGGTTATTAACATAATTTGAAAAATTTGTAAGAACAAAATTTATAGTTCAACTTTAATGTAGTTTCTAAGATAGTAGTCCTCTTTTGGAAAAAAGAAAATCTATTTGGTAAAAATTTGAAATTTCAATACAATACTACTAAATTTTTTAGGGAAAAAATAAAAAGAAGGTGTATGTCTGACCAACCTAAGTACAAGCAAAAAGTAATATATTTTTTGAAACTTTCAATATAAGTAGAAGACACATGCCCACTTGTGCCACATTTTTTTAATAATTTTTTTGCAAGTAAATAATTAGTTATGAATTTTTTATTAGAATCTTTTAAAAAATATTAAAACTTGTTTGTCTAACCATCATAATCTAGTAAAAAAATTATGAAAATTATTTTTTCTCTTTCTTATCCTATAGTATGGGAAGCATATAATTGTTTACATCTTTCAAATACAAAAAATGTGATACTATTTAAGAATTATAGATTTTTTCAATCAACCTATCAATTGGGACTTTAGCTAGAATGGATGTAGAAAACCAATAATAATTATCTATTTAATTCCAAATAAGTCATATCTTATATTGATGGAAAACTAAAATTTTTATAAATAAACCCTTTTCGTTTCCTCAAATTTGGATAAAAAATTATCGTCAGCCATTTTTGGGTCATATTGCCACTTTTTGGACCCCCATGATCCTACACTCACCCTTGATATATTAACTAAGGCTCTTCCTAAGGATACTTTTGAGTATCTCCAAGATAAGTTGGGTGTTATTTCCCCTCCTTTTTGGAACTAGATACATAAGGAGATGCTTCAGTCTAGTGGATCTAAAGATTCATTCTTTATTCTGAATTGATGTTGGTGGTGATGGCACTTTCAAATTTTTCAATATCTAAAGTGCTCATATTAAACCCTAAGAATTTTTACCTAAAACCTTTGTTACATCTGATGTAGGGTTCTTATATGAGGGTTTAGGGTTTTGTTCATTTTAGTTTCTTGTAACATTCTATTTTGTTGCTAACTACATAGTGCCTATGGCTGGTCACATAAAACTTTCATGTCTATTAATGTCATCAAGTGACTGGACCCTCCCGTGTCTAGGTCTGAATCGACCTATTCTTATAAGGTTAAGCAAAGGATCTTATGGCCTTTACATCCTTTGTATTTCATGATAGTAGTCTCAAGCCTATTATATCATCCTAAGAGAGTCCCTTCTTTTAGAACAATTTAAGTGCACATGCTCAAAGTTTCCACTTAAGTCCTGATGGCCCTCATAGCTTTATATCACATCACTGATTTATTCATAGGTTCACACCTTCAATTAGTGATGAGCGATGAAATGTTTTTTCCTTTGACATCGCTCATCACTAATGGCTTTTGAGCCTTCTAATTTGTAATAGTGATGAGTGATGCTTTTGGTCTTTTTGATCTTATCGTTTGAATTGTAGATGGTCATAAAATGATAAACTTGGATCAGCGATGAGCGATACGATGTACTTTACTTTATACCACATGATCGCGGATATATTTTAAATGTAAAACCCACATTATCAATGTGTGATAGGCCTTATGAACATTGTAAATCCTATCATCACTAATTGCTTACATAATGTATGAGGAAAATTAGCGATGAGCGATGACCTTACGTTATATCGCTTATCGCGAATTCACTCTAGAACTTAATTTATGAATTAGCGACAAGCAATGATGTCTTCTAAAAAAAATTTCTTTCACTAATATGATGAGATCCTATGAGAAATGTCTTTTGTGCAATTTATTTGTACGTAGGTGCACGTGTCTAAATCTGATGCTTCCACAATATCTCCCATCGTCAATAGGAGCCTCAGTGCAAAGTTTGAATTAGTGATGCGCGATGGAGGAATGGATGTGACCAAAGGTTAGGCTATAGAACCAGGGGCTAAGAGATCATTGCAGGGATGTTTACATCACTAATGGAGCTGGGCGAGGATGAAGTAAATCAATGAAAAGCAATAACTACTACAATGAATGGGAAACGTGGCAGGATCTTGAGGATTTAGCGTAGCAAAAAAAGGAAACCATCGAAAGGACTGGAGAAATGTTGATGAAGTTTTAAAATAGGATGATCCAATGGACTAAGATCATCACATGAATACCTTCATCGTTGATGGCACCCTAAAAGTTGAGAAAGATCAACAATGAGCAATGAAGCGTATAAGGAAATATTATCTCAAGAGAATAGACTAGTCTCATGTACTTCGTCGATATAAATGAAAAGGCATGGATTAGGTTGGCGATACATGCTAATTTTCAAATAAAATATGATTAATCAAGGTTAGAGAAGAACGTGGTAGCATTTGAGATAACATCGTTGTTTTCTAGGAGCAAGTTGATAATGGTCAAAAAACAATGCTCATGGATGCCTTAGATGAAATTTTAATACAATTCTAAGATCAATGGCCCAAATTCAAAGCCGAACTATTAAGTTACCAATTCGGTCATGCAAGGAATTCTGAATCATTAATTTTGCATTCTCAAATTTTCTATTTAATGCAAGTTGATCGTTGTTCATCCTCACTATCTTTTCAGTCTGTGTATGTGAGGAAAAGTGTGAAGTAGAGTAAGAAGTTGTTGGTTCATCGTGAGTTGAATTTTCTTGTCCTAAGTAAGTTGGTATGAAATTGGGTTCTCCAGTCTATTTAGTAATTTTTTTGCTTGAACTAGTTGCAATTACTAGGATTGGGGTGTTTCTCCTATGGGTCTTGAGTCAAAAATCCTTTTAATTATCACTCTACTAGTTTTAAAGAAATGGGAAAAAGTGGTGCAACAATTTCACCTATTAGGAGGTCTAGTAAACTAAGTGTGTTTGAGTGTCATGAAGATATAGCTAAGCATGAAACCCAAGATTCTCCTGACGCTTCAAAGGGTAAAAGGAGGGCTAGAGGTCATAAGAAGAAGTCCATTGTGTAAAGTACATACCGCTTGATAAATAGGACCCTTCTAGGAGAAGTGGTCAAGTTCAAAGGAAAGGAATTGGTGCAACTAGTGAAGAAAGCTAGGAAAAAAGAGAAAAGTCATAGGGCCTACCTTGGAAAACATAACTCTCCTATTGTGCTTTTTGATACTCCTTCGGACGTAGAATTTGATACTAACTTGGACTATGGCCAGTACCTCCATTCTCTGGTGTCGTATGGGAGCTCTGACGATGACGTGGTGATGATCCCTCCAATTTCATCAAAGATAAGGAGTGGTTAGGCATTCTATGATGTCAATGACTCTGAGTAGGGACACTGCCTTGTTTCAGTTTTTGATGACACCACAGTCTTTGCATAGGAGGTATTTGTTTTCAAGTGTCCATGGTTTGTCTTTGGCTTTCCCATGCTGAAATGGAAATCCTTTGGAAGATATGAATGGAATATTTTTTGTTTCAACAACGAATGTTGTGACAATGACCTCTGGTATCCTGCACATATTTTTTTCCTTTTGGCCTCCCCTGTTCTCAAATGATTGCATGTAAAACCACCTGGGGAGTTCTTTGAGGAGTTAGTTACAATTAGGTTTTTGAAATCAACTGAAATGAAAGTGAAATTGTAATCCGATCGGGTGCTTGTTGCCCCCCTGTTATATAAAGGGGATTTCATGGCTAGAAAAAGTGAGTTCAGAATTTTGAGTCTAGACAAGGTCACAGTAAATACTATGCTCTAAAAGCATAATAAAATGTAAAAGGATACTTTAGTAGATATATTAGAAGCAAATTTAAGATGAAAGTCATACTATATATAGATCTTAAATACATGGTTTTAAAAAGCAATATCAGAAATGAAGAAGAATTTTAGTTTCAAAATGTTTCTCTCCTATGTCTTTTCTTCCAAGTTATGAATGAAGTTGTTAATTATAATTTCATTTATCTTCTTTCATTTGCACTCAATGGATGGATTTGTTTTATGCTTCAATTCAATGAATTGATTAAAATCCAAAACAAGGTCATTAGTTTGTGAGAAAAGGATATAGGATTTAGTAAGGAAGTGATATTTTGTAAAAGTAATGAGTTAGATGTTACAAGGTGGAATTCTAATAGTCCATTAATTTATGAAGTTCAATCAAAATTGTATTACTGATTGATTACAAGTTATAACTCTTTTTCTCTCTTAGATAAGGCATTGATTGTTTTATTAGTTTATCTTGTGGTTAGTTGAGCTAGTTTTGAATTTGGCCTAAGATTCAAGATGAAGAATGATTCATAAAATACTTTAAACTACATTGCCCCAATTTTAAGTATGTAAGTGCACTCCTTGAAATGAGTAACACTTCTATTTGAGGTCTGTTGAGCCTTTGATAAGATGAGTTTCTTGAGATAGTGCATCTATGTGAAGAAATACTCTTGACCTAAAGTGAGATATTATGAGTATGCATGGGACTACCCTCCTTGGATCTCACAGAGCCTGAAGAGAAGAAGTGAAGTACTAATTAATTTACTTAGGTGTTGGCCAATCCTCAACTTAGCTGATAATTGAATTGTGGAAAATTCATAGGTTAGGACTGAGATTAAGTTTGGTTCTTAAAAAATAACAAATAGAAATGGCAACTCTGTTGGGGAACACTTTGTATCTTTTATGCAAATTTGTTGAAGACCATTTGAAAGGAGTAAAAAAAAATGAACATATGGTTCAGATACTAAAAAATTTCAAGATTTGAAAATCTAGTTTGTAGCAACCCTAAATTCAGAATTTACTAAGAAAGTGATTCTGCTGGAAGAACTCAAAGAAGGATATTTTTGCTTTAATTTTTTTCCTGTTGTTGAAAAGGCGGTGACTCTGCTCTACAATTTACACACATGAAAGGCTATTTTTTTTTATTGTAACCCGAAAGTACTCTTTTCAAAGTTGTTGTAGATGGAGGTGTGAAGGTACATAGCTCTCTGTATATTTTCATTTGTTGAACCTGTCATATTAAATGCAATTGGTTTCCCATTTAAAGTGTTTGTCTAAGTATTCACAAATTTTCTAGTATGGATGTTTTGAGTGAATCTGTACATCATAGGGACTTTCCTCCAAGTACATTATCATATGCATCAAGCCCTGGTTACCACCATTATTAGCAACTATCCTAGTGATCCTTCATATTGTCATGATTATGATTATGCACAACTAGTTAAACCTAGATTTCCATACATCCACGGATTAACAAAGAGAAATAACCATGCCATTAGAAACCTTGATGCATATTTTCAAGAAGCTTCATAAGTATGATAATCCTGAAATAGTTGAAACCCCAAAGTACAGGAACCTAAGTGTGAGCAAGCCTAGGATAAGGTCAGAACGGAAAGCTATGTTTAAAAGGGGAGTTAAAGAGTTGAACAAAAGGAACCTAATGTCTATACAGGCCTAGTTAAGAGATGATCACACTAGATCTGCTAGCCAAATTGCTGCATCTATTGTTAATTATTTTGATTCATTTTATAACCAACTAGACTTATCATGGATAGATTACAAGGTTAAAAGTATGCCATCTCGATTTTATAAGTAGATGCCTAGATTTAATGGATACAATGTGTGTGAAGGAGATACACATGTCCAAAGTTTCTATAATTTCATGGTGAAACATTCATTTGGAGATCAGGATATGTGGCTGAGATTTTTTGTCAAATCTCTTGAAGCTAGAGCTAGGGACTAGTATCTAAGTTTTCCCTGAGAAGTATTTTCCTTGCTGGGATAAATTGGTTGGTTCTTATAAAGAAGAATTTTCAAAAGAACCTTTAGACCTTGTCACAAAGTTAAAATAGATGAAAAAACAAGGTGAGGAGTCAAGCATTTTTTTCATTCATAGATTTGTTGTTTCTTTTTCACTAATCCCTGAAAGTTTCACACCTAGTACCTCAGATTGCATTCATATGTATTTTGAAGCTTTTGAGGAAGGATCTAGTGTATTTTTGAAGGATTTTAAAATTTTGACTATGAAAATGGCTTACACATGTTCAGATAATATGGAGAAAATGAGGAATGAATATGTGCAAGGTCTTCTTTCTTCAATTATGGATAAACATGTTGATGAAACCAACAACTGTGTGGATACAAACGATGAAATGTCTTTAGTTTTAGATACAAACAAGTACATTCTTGAGAAGGAAGGAGTTGAGAGTACTACAATGTTTACCATTGATGCTCATGATAGTGAAAATGTTTGTCTCTACTTTCAAGAAGATATAAATGACCAACTCAATGATGAAACCCAGTCCATTAAGTTTCTAGATTTTGATGATGGTGATATCATGGTACATCTTAGCTTACAACTTGGTGATGCATGTAGTTCTAGTGGGATTCAAGAAGACGAAGTAGTTGAAAGAATGGATCAGAACTATGGTCTATTAAGTAGTGAACAAATTTCAAATATGTTGACCACTGAATATCATAAATATGCACATATGAGTAACCCTCAGTTATTGTGTAGTACTCATATCAATTTTGACAGTGATGATAGTTTTCAGTATGCAAGATATGATGCATGGGTATCTAATTTTCTTTCCAATAATGAACCAGTCGGTCAACATGGTGATAATGTGGGTAATGACAAACAACCATTTGATGATACATTGTATGATGAGCATGAAAGTGTGCAGGTTAATGCAAGTTCAGAAATTTTTTTTCATGAGTTAGAAACAACAGATGATCATGAAGTTTGTGTATTTGATACGCGAAATTGTGAAAATTTTAATGCAGATTTGGATAAGTGTCTATTTTTTTGTTTTATATGAGCCTAGTTATGAATCTTTTCATATGGATATGGGGGTTGATTCCAAAGAAAGAACATATTACTTTTTTGAACCATAATTGCTCACTTTTGAACAAACTATGAATGTTGAAGATGTTAAGATGTTATGTTCGAAAAATATCAAAGTGAGTAGGGATGAGTATAGGTTAAAGATTCTTAATAATTCTCTACAGTAGCATGTTGAGGCATAGTTATAGTGTGTGCCGAAGTATGAGTGTATCTTTTTACATACACTTGGAGATAGTTTGCATGATGTGTATAATCTTTTGATTAGTTCTTATAATTGTTTCACCTTTGACATACAAACTACTAATCAGATTGAAGTTGATAGTGCTAGCTATGTGGCAAAGTATGAGTGCCAAATTTTTTAGCTGGATGAAATCTTCTTGTAGTGTGGTAATGGTAAAGAAATTAAAGGGGGTTGTTTTCAACTTGATTATAAGTTATTGCCACATGAAAATTAGTATTTTAAGGGTATACATAAGATTCAAATGCTTGGTAAGTATGAATTTGTTTTTGATAAAAGAAAAAATGGGTTTTATAGGGATCTGAAGCCACAAAGTATACAAAAAATAAAAAAGATTAAGCATTAATGAATCCAAAAAAAGGGTTGCGAAAGGAAAAGAGCCAAGAAAGCACAGCAGCCCCCAACCCAAGGTCAACAAGGGCCACTAAAAAATCCCAACCAAAAAAACCAGCAGCAAAATAAACCCACAACTATCTAAGGGAGTTTAGAGCATCAACAACCTCAGCTTCGAGAATGTCCATGTCCTAGGTACACTTTTTTAGGGCCTGAACCATCTGGGGCATATGAGGCACCTTCCTCTTCAAATTAGCTCTCATCCTCTTCAAAATTCCAACATCCTCAGTCCTACTTTTGTCCTTTTTAGCTTCCAAATCCATGAACAGAGATCCCTATTGTGTGTTTTCCAGTTTCTCAGTCATAGCATTGATGATAATGGCATTATTTTTTGCCATTTTGTGGTTGTGCTCCATAATAGTTTTCATGGTGTCTTTTATTTTACCAATTTATGCTTCTAGGCACTCAACCTTAGCTTCATTATCCTCTGCCTCCATCCTCATTTTATCCTCATTCCTCCCTCCCTCCACAGTATTAAGGGAGCTGACTTTAACTTCCAAATCCTCCAACTTGTTGTTGAGGGCCCTATTTCTAAGGTTAAGGTCCTTAATTTCATGGAAGGCCCACCTCATGATTTTGAAGTAATCAATGGCACCATTTCTAGCGATGGCCAGGATATCCCCAAGAAACTCACAGTCCTGCTTAAAATAATGATCTTCAGGGTTAAGGTCACTAGGGAATCTAGGTCTGTTTTCTCTGTCTGTGGTAGGATAGGATGAGAAAGAATCCTTGGTGGCATCAAGGACCTCATAAATATCCTCTAGGGTATTCTTTGAGTAAGAGACCAATTTATTAGTAGGGGAACCCTTTTGAATGAACTTCTCTTTCATAACAGAGCTACTGGGGTTTTCGACAGTGCTTGTTTTCTTAAGCAGGGGTTTACATTGCCAAGTTTTCTTACCAGAATTGTTAGGGGAAGGAGGATCTTCTTCAATCCGCTCAATGTCAGGCTTTTTTTCATCCTCTGATACACTATTTTTTGTGTCATCATTTTCAGAGGATGAAGCCGAGACATAATTGGATAAGGCTGACATATTTTGAAAATTTTCATAGATAAGCCTGATAAGGCCAGTATGAAAAATTGGGTACTTTTTAGGATCCTTCTTATGATCTTCCAGGCTATTACTCATGGAACAATATAGATAGTAAGGAAAAGAAACCCTTACCCTATGATGGAAGTGGTTGAGAAGGGTGAAGTGGTAGCCGTAGACCCTGGTGAATCTACCATCCAAGGTAATGTATTCCATGATGATTCTGAGCACTTTTCTCCATAACAACTTAATCGAATCAACTTCAAAGTAGTTGTTGGAGAATTTTATCAACTTATTTTTCTCCTTATCTTTCCTAGGGAATCTAATAACCACCTTGTCAGAGAACTTTCTATAATGAAAGAATTGCATTCCCTCTATTGACATTCTGGTGACTTCCCCTATGAGTTTCTCGTCCACCTTAACCTTCCTCCCGAAAAGAGTTATTTCTTTGTTCTTCCAGTTTTTCTCAAAGTACTCAGTGGCCTTTAGATTAGGCCCATGAAGATTTTCAATGAATGGGAGCAGCCTGCCATGTTCAACTTGTCTCCATACCTTTGGATTCCTCTTATGCATTTCATAACACTTCGGCGCCACCCTTTTACTGTCTCCTCCCATTTTCACAAGAACCTCCCTGAAATCTCTACTAGAGCAAGAGTCCTGAAATAAAATGCTACAGCCGAACCAAATAGCCCACAAAATGTGCCACTTCTTACTGCTAGTTAAGATAATAAATGTGGCCCCATCAAATCTAATGATGTTGATGTACTTGACCCTACTCTTCATCATCAAAAAAAGTTGTTGTTTTCCCATGCATGATATCATATTCAATTAAGACCCTTGCATCAATGCCTAGACCCCTGAGGTTCTGCCACATGACCAACCCCTTTTGTTTAACCCCCTCATTAGCAAAAAAATTGGCCACACTATTGGCTTGCCTAAAAGCATGAGATATTTTTACTTTATCAAATTCTGCTAAAAGGGATTTAGCATCTTCGATCTAGCTCTTGATAGTCCATGAGGGAGGGCACTTTCTTAGGAGGTAATCAATAATGTTTTTTGAGTCTCCTTCAAGCCATAAATTTTTAAAATCTAGACTAAGCACTAATTTAATCACTTGAAAGGCTCCAATAGCTTCAGCCACGTGGTTAGTTTGAGATCTGAGGGGGATCACCACCTTTGCTAAAAAAATTCCATTTGAGTCCCTAATCACACCTCCACTTCCAGCCAACCCTAGGTTTCCCTTAGCCACTCCATCGAAGTTGGCTTTAATCCAACCACTTGGAGGAAAACTCTAGCACACCCCTTCCCAACCTTTTTAGTTGGTTTAGAAGCCCTTGACACATCATTTTTAATCTTCCACTCCTTAGCTATCTTTAAGTCGTATGGAGAGCACACCATAGCCTCCAGTTTATTCTCTTGCTAAGGAATGATATTAAAATTTTCCACTATTAGCCTAAAGATTTTTTCAAACACATTGTTCTCTGAAGTTTTCTTGTCCCTGAAGATTATGTTATTTCATTCCTTACACACACCCCAGGATATATAGGGGAAAGTGAAAGCCCATAATCTTTGAATAAAAGGATTCAGAGAAGGAACTTTCCATTGAGAGAAAATTTTTTCAATAGAATAAGGAAAAACCCATGAAATGTTTCAGAGAAACAAAAACTTACCCCATATAGCAGCAGTAAATGGATAGTGGAGAAACAAGTGATTTGTAGACTCCACCTCATTCTTGCAAATATAGCTTGTATTAGGTATCTGGAAACCACGCTTGCAAAGATTGTCAACCATAATCACTTTAGTTTGAAGAAGGATCCCAAAAAAATATTGACTTTAGGGGTTAGATGTTTTATCCATGCTTTGGTCCAGAAAGGAGAGGGACAACAAAGAGATAGCTGAAGAAATAGAGTAGTTGTCCAAGGGGTTATCTATCTAGACTAAAAGGTCATCTTGCTGATTTGAACTCATCCTAATAGCCATCAGTGATGAGTGAATCGGTGCAAGCTCCAGGCTAAGCTAGCACAAGTCCACCCAACCCCCATCACACCAATAGTCCTTGACTTGAGTACCAAAATTCATTTTGAAAATGTCATCCCACCTGTTAAACCTTTCATTGTTAATTAGGGGCTCCTTTAGTAACCATATGTCCTCCCAGAACCTGGCTTGATTTCCACTTCTTATATTCCACCCAGCACCTAAGTCGACAATCTTTCTCCCAGTAATCATATCATTCCAGCAAGTTGATCCATAGGGCAAAGAGGGAGAATCCAGCAGGGCCTTAAGGGATCCACAATTAGCCATATACTTTTTAAAATTTCTTTCCATTCCCCATAAGACAAAAAGGACCTCCAAATTTGCTTAGCAAGAAGCATCTTATTCATCATTCTGATCTTTCTTAGACCTAATCCTCCCATCTTTTTTGGCCTACAGACAAGATCCCATCCAATAAGAGGCATTCTATTTCTTACTTCAACCCCCGACCAAAGAAATATTTTTTGAATTTTTCCAATAGCATCCTCAAATTTAGCAAGGATCTTGTAAAGACTTACGGCGTAAATCAGAAGGTTCTGAAAAGAAGCTTTGAGGAGCTGGATTTTTCCTACTTGACTAAGAAGAGCTCCTTTCCATCCAATAAGCTTTTTGTTGAACCTATCAACCAACAAACTTCAAAAGGAGTCAGGAGGTTTAAGGCCTAAGGGCAAGCCAAGATAAATAGAAGGTAAGGAATCCACTCTACATCTGAGGATTCTAGCAATCTTGACTTGTCTATGATTAGGGGTGTTAAAAAAGAAAAGAGAACTTTTCTGTCTATTGACCAATTAACCAGAAGCCCTCTCATACTCATCCAAAATTCTTTTCAGATTATTAGCTTCAGTCAAAGTAGATCTCCCCATCAGCATGGTATCATCAACAAACTGTTGATGTGAGAAAATCAGATTACTAGAAGAGGGCCTTAGTCACACCAGAGACCCCTGATCAATCAGTCTTTTCAGGTTTCACCCAAGACATTCAACCATTATAGTGAACAAGATGGGGGAGATTGAATCTCCCTATCTTAAACCTCTTGAATTCTAAAAAAATGCGAAGGGGATCCATTCACCATAATAGAAATAGAAACTATTGAAACAAGTTGATCCACCATCTGAAGGACTCTATTGTTGAATCTAAACACCCTCATGATTTTGAATAAGAATTTCCAGTCCACATGGTCACAGGCTTTCGAAATATCCAGCTTAAGGAGAAAACCTTCAGTTTTGGATTCCACAAGGGAATGGATATTTTCATGGACAGTGACAATAGAATCAAGGATCTTCCTTCCAGGAACAAAGCCATTTTGCTAGGGAGAGATCAATGAAGGAAAAATTATGAGAAGCCTAGATGTCAAAACCTTTGAAATGATTTTGTAGAAAGAATTACAAAGGCTTATAGGCCTGAAGGCTTCAAACTCCACCACTCCAGGTTTCTTGGGAATAAGGATCAAAAATGTAGCATTTAGTTCCTTTAGGAGACTTCTTGATCCAAAGAACTCTTTGACTGCATTCACAACATCCTCTTTGACAATCTCCCATAACCATTGAAAGAAGAACATGGGAAACCCATTGGGGCCAGGGACCTTCTTCCCTTCAAAGGAAAAAATGTATTTTTTAATTTCTTCCCTAGAAGCAATTGCAGCAAGCTTGGTATTATCTTCCTCCTCAACTAAATTAGGGATGGACTCTAAAAGGTAATATTTCTCTTCAAGGTTGATTCCTCCGCTTGCTGAGAGGAAATTACTAAAGAAAAGGATAGCTTGACTTCTAATGTCATCCTCCTCCTCAAACTGATTGCCATTACTTTCAATGTGAGAGATTATGTTCAATGCCTTGTGTTTTGATGCTGACAAATGAAAATATCTAGTGTTTTTATTTGCAGCAGAAAGCCACCAAGCTCTAGATCTCTGTCTCCAAAAGTCCTCCTCTCTAGCTATAATTGCATACATTTTCACAAGCAAATCATTTTATTTTTCCCTATTATCATCAATATATCCTTCCCTCTAGATTTTATCCTAAATCTCTTCCAACTCCATTTGAAGCTCATATTTGATTCCAAAAATGTTACCAAAGGTCTCTTTTTCCCATCTTATTTTACATTTAACTTCCCTCAATTTCTTAGCCACCCTAAACATGGCGGTCCCAGGGACAACAATATTCTGACATTTCCTTATTTCCTCAAATATCCAAGGATGGGAAAGCCACATTCTTTCGAATCTAAAGGGAAAGTTCCTCTTCCCCTTTAATGGATCTGCCACAAAAATTATAGGAAAGTGGTCAGAGCCCACCCTTGAAAGAGATTTTAAAGAACAATAATAGTTTAAAAACCATTGACCTGAAATTAACGTTCTATCTAACCTTACTTGGATCAATTCCTTACTAGTTCTTCGATTCGACCAAGTATAGGTGGCTCCCTGCAAATCCAAATCAATTAAGGCCTGTTTATTCATGAAATCCAAAAGGTCCATTCTAGTTTCCATATTAACCTGGGAACCTCCGAACTTCTCATCATCCTGAAGAGGGGTATTACAGTCTCCCATAACGACCCATGAATCATTATTAAAATCCTGTGAAAGGTAGTAAGCTCCTTCCAAAATGAATTTATTGCTCCTTTCCCATTAGGGGCATAGATCTTAGATTGAATCCAACAAAAATTGTCTTTGATATGGGTAAATCTGGTAGCCACATGATTAGTGCTCTCCAGCAATGGTTCCCCTTTAATGAGATTCTAGTTCTAGAATGTGAAAATTCCTCTTGAGGCACCTTCTGAGTTGTTTCCATGGACACCACAAAATTTAAACATCTTAATCTTTTCCACCTTATCCTTAGGAATTTTGGATTTTTGGACAAGTAATATATCAGGTCTATGGTCCCTAACAAAATTGTGCAACACATCCTGCTTATGGAGGCTATTCAGCCCCCTAATATTCCATGACATGATCTTCATGTCTTACTAGGGGATTGGAGAATCTTCAGGATGGTCTTTTGAACACCATCTGCAATATCCTGAAAACTACCATGCTCCCTCAGCCACTTTACATATTTTCTTCCTTGGTTGCTCTTAGTAGCTTCGCAATCTACCTTAGCTCTAGTTCTAGTAGAGACTCCACTCGGGGTATTTTGTTGTTTGTTTTTCTTATTCTTTTTCTTGGACAAAGAGTTGGCATCATCTCTATCCGTATCTTCTTGGCTTTCCAACTCTCTCCCTAATTCCCATTCCTTATTAGACATCCTCATTTGATCCAAGGGAAGGGTTTCCATCAGTCTGTTATTACACTAGGTCAAATTTTCACTTGAGAGCTCTTGAGTCAGACTCATGTTATCAAAGTTAACCTTGACATAATCCAGAGAGATAGCAGTTCCCAGAATCTGAAAAGAGTCCATGCTAAAGGGGAGGCCTCCTACAAAAGCAGAAGGAGGAAGAGGAAAACCAAAATACAATGTCAATCCCTAAATAGGAATATCATCCAAACTTGGCCCCCCATCCTCCTTACTTTCAGATTCCTTTTCAAGGTTGTTGAAAGAAGAATCCAAATTTAGCAGTCCATTTCCAATGCCTTCCAATTCACACTCTCCATCCTCCTTCATTCCAAATAAGTTCTCCGACTCCTTTCGTTGAGACTCCTAAAAACCCAAATATTCCTTGAAACCCACCACTTCATTGAACTCAGGGGCATTCACCTGAGATTCAGGCTTCATACACCATGACTCGTCAATACGGGAGTTTTCTTTGCTCTCTTTACCCTTCCCCTCAGGCTTCTTTCTCCAAATAGGCTTTGGATTAGGTAGAGGTTTCTCTTTCTCCTTGTTGACATTGAGTGTGAATTTCTTAGTTGAATGTCCTTTTTTCTGCACTTAAAGCAAGCAAAAGGGATCAATTCAAACTCTATAGCTTGCATCCAAGTCCCCAACCTTGATTAGATATCAATAGAAGAAGGGAGGTCGACATTCTGGGACACTCCCACATAGATTCTATCAAACACAAGCCTTTTTCTAGCCATTGTCATGGGATCTATTGGGACTGTAAAAATCTGATGTTTTTACATATGTTTTCACTCATAAATCTCCACATTTGGTCCTACTGTATGCATATTTAACCCATATTTTGCCATATTGTCCCATTGAATCCATTGGGTCATGCATATTTTACATTCTAGTTCATATCGGCATGAGAATACCTCTATCTCCCCGATCCATTGTATGTTTTTTGCTAACATAAGTCTGTGTTGCCTATTGGCAAGACTTATTATTTGTCATGGTGATTGGTTTTCGCTTACAGGCACCATTCAACAGGAGTTGTGGCGTTCGCATATGGTCATAGCGAGTTATTTGGGTCTTGTCGACAAACACATTATGGATTCTCTTCAGCCAGACTTGGCGGTATCGACATCACGTCTTGGCGATTATCTTTTGTCTTGGTGATCGGCATGTGGAGACTTCTATTAGCGTATGTTATGGCTATCGGGGTGGTGTCCTACCGAATATCATTTGTCTCCCCGACTGATTCATTGAGAGTCATATCGGCGTAAGTTTAGTCCTCGATGGAAGCTCTCACCGAACTCATCATGTCTCACCGACCAGAGGAACTGAGTGCATCATATCAACAAGAGTTGAGTCCCTTCGATGAGATGCCACAACAAAGTGAGTTTGTCTCACCGATGAAGCACAAACAGACTTTTCCAAATGGTTCAGTGAGAGATATTGCTTTCATTGTAAGGTCTTGGCGAGTGACCTTCAGTCTCACCGACCTTACATGTGGATTTCTTCATGTGGCTTTCGGTGTAGGTGTGGTTTTCTCTTGGTGATCAAAAGTCATCTCGGGGTGACTTTCAGTAAAGCATGGTGCATTCTATATGAGGTCCCCCCGACATTTGTTTGTCTTGCCGATAGCTCGATGAGTATTCTCTTCGGTGAGAAAATCTAATGGTCTTGGCGAATAGGAATGACTACAAGGTCTTTAGGTGTGACATGAAGATTCTACAAGAGGTCTCCCCGATGGTTGGAAGCTACAGCAATATACATGATGAACACTCATCGGCGAGAGATATCCCTATGTCTCAGCGAGTGTAAAGCATGTAAGGAAAAGCATATCGGTAACACTTGGGGTGTTCTACAAGAGGTCTTCCCAATATCACAGAGCTACAGTGAAACACAAAGGAAACTTGTGGATGCCTCTTTTCTTCGGTATAACGAACAGAGGGTCACAACGACATGTGACAGGTTTAACCACGAGGCTCTTGGTGAAGCAGAGTATAATCTATGGGACATCTCCCCGACTCTGATGGATCACGGAAAATGCGAGCACAATGAACACAGACAGATAGCGATAAACGAGTGAATTGCCTTCGGCATAGCTACCATCTTGTCTCACCGACTGTTCACTAATGAATAACAGATTTTCAAACACTGTGGCCAACATGAACATGTTTGGATGACTGTTGCAGGCTAACATAATTTGAGCTCAAATTTGATTGTTGGCTGACTTGTGATTTCAATATGATATTTTCTTCAAATGCTGGTATACAAATAGACTTATTGTAATTGTAAATGGGGACCAGTTATCAGTTATTTGATACAGTAGGAAAATTGTATGGATACAGAACAATAAATTTATCAAATCAGAGGCTATGATGCATGTTCTAAAATGGAGGTACTTATGAATGTCAATTGATGTTGCTACACATGTTTGGTATCAGTTATCTGTTGAATTTAATAAGAGAATTACTAAGTTGTCTCCAAGTTGGATTCTTTTTTATTATTTAAATTGATATGACAAGTTTGTATTCAATTTATCAGTGCACATTTGTTGTACTTGTGTGATCGATTGATTGGTTCTTTCAAGTAAAGACTAAATCCTTTTAGTTAATCACAGTAATCAGGGAGATTCAATTGGATTATTCAAGTAGAGCTTAGTAATCACATTCTTGCATGTTTATACAAGTTGTAAACAAAATGTATGCTAGATAATTTGTGTCTTCTCCAGAGAGTGTTACTCATTTTGATCTCATTTGACTCCACATACCCAACAAGGCACTAGTCTCTGCACTTCACCATTTGAACTTATTTAGTTTTCTTTACATCTATTAATCAAGCATTCATTTTAGGATTCAAATCAAAATATTGTTACTGTTTTCAAGTTGGATTTCATTCGTTCACCTCCCATTGCCATTGTGAACAAATTGTTTTAAGAAGATAATCACAAGTTAAGTCTGCACCATTTAGAAAGGTACACCCACCCAGGTTTGCAGCACCTAAAGAGTAGAAGGTTGAGTTCTCTTGACCTTGTCTATTACCCTAAAACATATCAAGAGATTGGCAGCCTCTTGAGGCATTCAGTCTACGTTTTTGAGAGAGATAATAGGATTTATTGACAAAACCTCCCCAAAAGAGTTAGCAATGTCATTGAGAGATGCTAACAAGTTCGATCAGGTATATTGGAGTGAAGTTTTCAAATTGGATTCAATGAAGTGTGATGAGAACTTTGTCTATGATAGAGGTAAGAAGAGGGCCACAATTTTGGTGGCCTTTGGCCATCAAATATGGTTTTACTTATCAAACCAAGAACAGTTGGGGGTAGAGATGACCTTTTGACTCTATTGCCCAATGAAGAAGGCACCTAGTCTACTTCTCCCAAAGGATATGAATTATCGCTCTTTTCACTAAGGAACATATGTCCCTAGAAAGAGCCACAGATGGCACTTTCAAATTTTGCAAAATCTGATGTGCTCATATTAAATCCTAAGAATTTTTACCTAAAACCTTTGTTACATCTGATGTAGGGTTCTTATTTGAGGGTTTAGGGTTTTGTTTGTTTTAGTTTCTTGTAACATTCTATTATGTTTCTAACTACATAGTGCCTGTGGCTGGTCACATAAAATTTTCATGTCTATTAATGTCATCAAGTGACTGGCCCCTCCCGTGTCTAGGTCTGAATCACCCTGTTCTTATAAGGTTAAGTAAAGGATCTTATGGCCTTTACATCTTTTGTATTTCATGATTCAGTAGTCTTGAGCCTATTATATCATCCTAAGAGAGTCCCCTCTTTTAGAACAACATAAGTGCATGTGCTCAAAGTTTCCACTTAAGTCTCGATGACCCTCATAACTTTATTGCTCATCGTTGATTTATTCATAGGTTCACACCTTGAATTAGCGACAAGCGATGAAATGATGTTTTCTTTGACATCGCTCATCATTAATGGATTTTGAGCCTTCCAATTTGTAATAGCAATGAGTGATGCTTCTGGTCTTTTTGATCTTATTGTTCATTGCAGATGGTCATAAAATGATAAACTTGGATCAACGATGAGCAATACGATGTAATTTCCTTTATATTGCGTGATCGCAAATATGTTTTAAATGTAAAACCCACATTAGCGATATGCGATAGGCCTTATGAACATTGTAAATCCTCTCATTGCTAATTTCTTGCATAATGTATGAGGAGAATTAGCGATGAGCGACGACCTTATGTTATATCGCTCATCGTGAATTCACTCCAGAACTTGATTTTTGAATTAGCGACAAGCGATGATGTCCTCTAAGAGATTTTTCTTTTGCTAATATAATGAGATCCTATGAGCGATGTCTTTTGTGCCATTTATTTTTATGCAGGTGCACGTGTCTAAATATGATGCTTCCACAATATCTCCTATCACTGATAGGAGCCTTGGTGCAAAGTTTGAATTAGCGATGTGTGATGGAGGAATGGATGTGACCAAAGGTTAGGCCTCAGAACCAAGGGCTAAAATATCATCACAGGGATGTTTACATTGCTGATGGATTTGGTCAAGAATGAAGTAAATTAGCGATAAGCGATAACTACTACATGGAATGGGCAATGTGGCAAGATCCTGAGGATTTAGCATAACAAAAAAAGGAAAGCATCAAAAGGACTGGAGAACCATTGATGAAGTTTTAAAATGGATGATCCAACAAACTAAGATCATCGCATGAATACCTTCGTTGATTGCACCCTGAAAGTTGAGAAAGATCAACGATGAGTGATGAAGCGTATAAGGAAATATTCTCTCAAGAGAATAGACTGGTATCATGTACTTTGCCGATATAAATGAAAAGGAATGGATTAGGTTGGCGATACATGCTAATTGTTAGATCACATATGATTAATCAAGGTTAGAGAAGAGTGTGGCAACATTTGAGATAACATTGTTGTTTTCTAGGAGCAAGTTGATAATGGTCAAAAAATGATACTCATGGCCACCTTAGAGGTATGTGCAGGATCATCATGGAAAAAATAGGCCCTTAAGTGGCAAAAAATTAAAAAAAAATAGAGTTAGGAATCTTGATGTAAAAATTTGAATAAGTTATCTATATTATTTCAAAAATATTTAAGAATAGACTCTGTAGAAAATTGAATGTAGTTTCTAAACTACTAGGTTTATTTAAAAAAAAAATCTATTTGCTGAAAATTTGAAATTTCAATGCAATAGTACTTAAATTTCAGGGAAAAAAAAGTAGATGTCTGTCTGACCACCCTAACCACAATAAAATGATTATATTTTTTATAATATTTTAGGTATAAGTAGAGGACTCATGTCCCAATGTGATGCATATCTTTTTGTATTTTTTTTCCAAGTAAATAATTAATTATGAATTTTTTATTACAACTTTTTAAAAATATAAAAAATTGTATGTCTGACCACCTTAACTTGGGTCAAAACTTCATGAAATTATTATTATTATTTTTAATCCTATAGTATGTGTAGCATAGAATTTGATGCATGTTTCAGATTAAAAAAATGTGATACCGTTTGAAAGCTATAGATGTTTTTCAATCAGCCTATCAATCAGGACTTTAGTTGTAATTCAAATAGAAAATGAATAATAATTAATTATTAAATTTAAAGTAAAGAATAATTTATATTAGTGGAAAGATGAAAGTCTCCTTTAAAAACCCTTTTCATGTCATCAATTTTGGGTAAAAAAAAAGTCGTCAGCCACATACCCATCATATCGCCACTTTTTGGCCCGTCATGATCCTGTACATACCCTTAGATGAAATTTTAATTGTTCTAAGATCAACGGACCAGATTCAAAACCGAACTGTTAAGTTACCAATTCGCTCATGCAAGGAGTTCTGAATTATTAATTCTACATGCTCAAATTTTCTATTAAATGTAGGTTGATCATTGTTCATTCTCACTATCTTTTCAGTCTGTGTATGTGAGGAAAAGTGTGAAGTAGAGTAAGAAGTTGTTGGTTCATCTTGAGTTGAATTTTCTGGTCCTGAGTAAGTTGGTATGAAATTGGGATATTTGGTCTATTTAGGAATTTTGTTGCTTGAACTAGTTGCAATTACTAGGATGGGGTGTTTCTCCTATGGTTCTTGAGTCAAAAATCCTTTTAATTATCACTCTGCTGTTTTAAAGAAATGGAAAAAGTTGGTCCAACAATTCTACTTGTTAGGGGGTCTAGCCAACTAATTGTGTGTTGAGTGTCATGAAGATATAGTTGAGCATGAAACCCATGCTTCTCCTAAGGTTTCAAAGGGTAAAATGAGGGCTAGAGGTCATAAGAAGAATTCCATTGTGTAGAGTACATACCGATTGAGAAATAGGACCCTTTCGGGAGAAGTGGTCAAGTTCAAAGGCAAGGAACAGGTGTAGCCAGTGAAGAAAGCCAAGAAGAAAGAGAGAAGTCATAGGGCTTGCCTTGGAAAACATAACTCTCCTATTGTGCTTTTTGATATTCCTTCAGACGCTAAAGTTGATACTGACTCAGACTATGGCTAGTACCTTCATTCTCTAGTGTCATATGAGAGCTTTGACGACGACATGGTGATGATCCCTCCAATTTAATCGAGGAAAAGGAGTGATCAGGCATTCTCTGATGTCAATGAATCTGAATAGGGTCACCGCCTTGTTTCAGTTTTTTATGACACCGTGGTTTTTGCATAGGAGGTATTTTTTTTTTAATGTCCATGGTTTGTCTTTTGCTTTCCCATGCTAATGTGGAAGTCCTCCGGAATATATGAATGTAATCTTTTTTTTTTCAACAAAAAATGTTGTGACAATGACTTATGGTATCATGCACATGTTTTTTTCCTTTTGTCCCCCCTGTTCTCAAATGATTGTTTGTTAAACCACTTGGGGAGTTCTTCGAGGAGTTAGTTAGAATTAGGTTTTTGAAATGAATTGAAATGAAAGTGAAATTGTAATTTGGCCAAGTGCTTGTTGCTCCCCTATTATATAAAGGGGATTTCATGGCTGAAAAAAGAGAGTTCAAAATTTTCATTCTAGACAAGGTCACAGTAAATACTATGTTCTAAAAGCATAATAGAATGTAAATGGATACTTTAGTAGATATATCAGAAGAAAATTTAAGATGAAATTTATATTGTATACAAATCTTAAATATGGTTTTACAATGTAATATCAGAAATGAAGAAGAATTTTAGTTCAAAATGTTGCTCTATGTCTTTTCTTCCAAGTTATGAATGAAGTTGTTAATTATGATTTCATTTGTGTTCTATCATTTGCATTGAATGGATGAATATGTTTTATGCTTTAGTTCAATGAATTGATTAAATTCCAAAACAAGGTCATTAGTTTGTGAGAAAAGGATATAGGATTTAATAAGTGATATTTTGCAAACATAGTGAGTTAGATGTTACAAGGAAACATTCTAATAGTCCATTAATTTATGAAGTTGAATCAAAATTGTATTACCAATTGATTACAAGTTATAACTCTTTTTCTCTCTTAGATAAGGCACTGATTGTTTTATTTTTTAATCTTGTGGTTAGTTGAGCTAGTTTTGAATTTTTCCTAAGATTCAAGATGAAGAATGATTCATAAAATACTCTAAACTACATTGCCCCAATTTTTAGTATGTAAGTGCACTCCTTGAAATGAGTAACACTTCTATCTAAGGTCTGTTGAGCCTTTGATAAGGTGAGTTTCTTGAGATAGTGCATCTGTGTGAAGAAATACTCTTGACCTAAATTGAGATATTATGAGTATGCATAGGATTACCCTCCTTGGGTCTCACAGAGCCCGAAGAGAAGAAGTGAAGTACTAATTACTTTACTTAGGCATTGGCCAATCCTCAAACTAGCTAATAATTGAGTTGCGAAAAGTTCATAGGTTAGGACTGAGATTAAGTTTTCTTCTTAAAAAATAACCAACAAAGATGGCGACTCTCCTGTGGAACACTTTGTATCTTTGATGAAATTTTTTGAAGACAATTTGAAAGGAGTCAAAACAAAATGAACATCTGGTTCAGATATTGAAGAATTTCCAAGTCTGCAAATCTGGTTTGTAGCAGCCTTAAATTAAGAATATTAAGAAAGTGATTCTGCTAGAAGAACTGAGAGAAGGATATTTTTTCTTCAAAGGTTTTCCTCTTGTTGAAGAGGTGGTGACTGTGCTCTACTATTTACACACATGAAGGGATACTATTTGTTATTGTAACCTAAAATTACTCTATTCAAAGTTGCAGCAGCTAGAGGTGTGAAGGTACATAGCTCTATGTATATTTTCATTTGTTGAACCTATCATATTGAATGCAATTGTTGTCCCATTTAAAGTGTTTGTCTAAGTATTCCCAAATTTTCTAGCATGGATGTTTTGAGTGAATTTTTATATCATAGGGACTTGCCTCCATGTACATTATCATATACATCAAGCCTTGGTTACCACCATTATTAGAAACTATCCTAGTGATCCTTCATATTTTCATGATTATGATTATGCACTAGTTAAACCTAGATTTACATATATCCATGGATTATCAATGAGAAATAACCATTCCATTAGAAACCTTGATGCATATTGTCAAGAAGCTTCAGAAGTCTAATAATCCTCAAACGGTTGAAACCCCAAAGTACAGGAACCTAAGTGTGAACAAGCCTAGGATAAGGCCGAAATGGAAAGTTGTGTTTAACAGGGGAGTTAAAGAGTTGACCAAAAGGCACTTGATGTCTATACATGCCTAGTTAACAGATGATCATACTAGATCTGCTTTCCAAATTGTTGCACCTATTGTGATTTTTTTTGATTCATTGTATAACCAACTAGAATTATCATGGATTGATTACAAGGTTAAAGGTATGCCATCTCGAGTTTATAAGTGGATGCCTAGATTTAATGGATACAATGTGTGTGAAGGAGATACACATGTCCAAATTTTCTATAATTTCATGGTGAAACATTCATTTGGAGATCAGGATATGTGGATGAGATTTTTTGTCAGATCTCTTGAAGCTAGAGCTAGGGATTGGTATCTAAGTTTTCCTGAGAAGTCATTTCCTTGCTGGGATAAATTGGTGGATGCTTATAGAGAAGAATTTGCAAAAGAACCTTCAAATCTTGTCACAAAGTTAAAACAGATGAAAAATAAGGTGAGGAGTCAAGCATTGTTTTCAATCAAAGATTTATTGTTTCTCTTTCACCAATCCCTGAAAGTTTCACACCTAGTACCTCATATTGCATTCATATGTATTTTGAATCTTTTGAGGAAGGATCTAGTGCATTGTTGAAGGATTTTAAAATTTTGAATATGCAAATGACTTACACATGCTTAGATAATATGGAGAAAATTTGGAATGAATATGTGCAAGGTCTATTGTTTTCAATTGTGGATAAACATGTTGATGAAACATGTAGCTGTGTGTATAAAAATAATTAAATGTATTCAGTTTTAGATACAAATAAGTACATGCTTGAAAAGGAAGGAGTTGAGAGTACTACAATGTTTACCATTGATGCTCATGATAGTGAAAATTTGTGTCTCCACTTTCAAGAAGATATAAATGATCAACTCAATGATGAAACCCAGTCCATTAAGTTTCTAGATTTTGATGATGGTGATATCATGGTACATCTTAACTTACAACTTGGTGATGCATGTAGTTCTAGTGGGAGTCAAGAAGAGGAAGTGGTTGAAAGAATGGATCAGAACTATGGTCTATTAAGTAGTGAAAAAATTTCAAATATGTTGACCACTGAATATCATAAATATGTACATATGAGTAATCCTCGGTTATTGTGTAGTACTCATATCAATTTTGACTGTGATGATAGTCTTCACTATGCAAGATATGATGAATGGGTATCTAATTTTCTTTCCAATAATGAACTAGTCGGTCAGCATGGTGATAATGTGGGTAATGACAAACAACCATTTGATGATGCATTATATGATGAGCATCAAAGTGTGCAGGTTGATTCAAGTTTATAAATTTGTTTTGATGAGTTAGAAACAATAGATGATCATGAAGTTTGTGTATCTGATAAGACAAATTGTGAAAATTTTAATGTAGACTTAGATAAGTATCTATTTTTTGTTCTAGATGAGCCTAGTTATGAATCTTTTCATATGGATATGGGGGTTGATTCCAAAGAAAGAGCATATTACTTTTTTGACCTATAATTGCTCACTTTTGAACAAACTATGAATGTTGAATATGTTAACATGTTATGCTTAGAAAATATCAAAGTGAGTAGGGATGAGTATAGGTTAGAGATTCTTGATAATTCTCTACACCAGCATGTTGAGGCACAATTACAATGTGTGTCGAAGTATGAGTGTATCCTTTTACATACACTTGGAGATAGTTTTCTTGTTGTGTATAATCTTTTGATTAGTTCTTATAATTATTTTGATTTTGACATGCAAACTACTAATCAGATTGAACTTGATAGTACCAGCTATGTGGCAGAGTATGAGTGCCAGATTTTTCAGTTGGATGAAATCTTCTTGTAGTGTGGTAATGGGAAAGACATTAAAGAGGGTTCTTTTCAACTTGATTATGAGTTATTGCCACATGAAAATCATTATTTTAAGGGTATACCTGATTCTCAAATGCTTGGTAAGTATGAATTTGTTGAAAATGTTGTATATACTGAGTTGTTGAGAGATGCTAGCATGTTTGATCAGGTATATTGTAGTGAATTTTTTAGATTGGATTTAGTGAAGTGTGATGAGAACTTTGTCTAGGACAGAGGTAAGAAGAGGCCCACAGTTTTGGTGGCCTTTGGCCATCAAATATGGTTTGACCTGTCAAACCAAGAAAAGTTGTGGTAGAGATGACCTTTTGACTCTGTTGCCTAATGAAGAAGGCACCTGGTCTGCTTCTCCCAGAGGATCTAAATTCTCGCTCTATTCACTAAAGAACAGATATCCCTAGAAAGAACCACTAATGACACTTTCAAATTTTGCAACATCTGATGTGCTCATATTAAACCCTAAGAATTTTTACCTAAAACCTTTGTTACATCTGATGTAGGTTTCTTATATGAGGGTTTAGGGTTTTTTTCATTTGATTTTCTTGTAACATTCTATTTTGTTGCTAACTGCATAGTACCTATGGCCGGTCACATAAAATTTTCATGTCTATTAATGTCATCAAGTTACTGGCCCATCTCGTGTCTAGGTTTGAATCACCCTATTCTTATAAGGTTAAGTAAAGGATCTTATGGCATTTACATCCTTTTTTTTTTGTGACTGAGTAGTCTTGAGCCTATTATATCATCCTAAGAGAGTCCCCTCTTTTAGAACAACTTAAGTCCACATGCTCAAAGTTTCCACTTAAGTCTCGATGGCCTTCATAACTTTATTGCTCATCGCTAATTTATTCATAGGTTCATACCTTCAATTAGTGACGAGTGATGAAATGAAGTTGTTTTTGACATCACTCATCGCTAATGGATTTTGATCCTTCCAATTGGTAATAGCGATGAGTGATGCTTATGGTCTTTTTGATCTTATCATTCATCACGGATGGTCATAAAATGATAAACTTGGATCAGCGATGACTGATACAATGTAATTTCCTTTATTCAGTGTGATCGGGATATGTTTTAAATGTAAAACACACATTAGCAATAGGTGATAGGCCTTATGAATGTTGTAAATCCTCTCATCACTAATTGCTTGCATAATGTAAGAGGAGAATTAGTGATGATCAACGACCTTTTGTTATATCATTCATCATGAATTCACTCTAGAACATATGTTCTGAATTAGTGACAAGCAATGATGTCATCTAAAAGATTTTTATTTTGCTAATATGATGAGATCCTATGAGTGATGTCTTTTGTGCCATTTTTTTATGGAGGTGCATGTGTCTAAATCTTATGCTTCCACAATATCTCCCATCCCTGATAGGATCCTCAATGCAAATTTTGAATTAGCGATGCGGGATGGAGGAACGGATGTGACCAAAGGTCAGGCCGCAAAACTAGGGGCTAAAAGATCATCACAGGGATGTTTACATCGTTGATGGAGTTGGGCGAGGATGAAGTAAATCATCAACAAGGGATAACTACTACATGCAATGGGAAATGTAGCAGGATCTTGAGGATTTAGCATAAAACAAGAAGGAAAGCATCAAAAGGACTAGAGAACCAATGATGAATTTTTAAAACAGGATGATCCAATGGACTAAGATCATCACATGAATACCTTCATCATTGATTGCACCCTGAAAGTTGAGAAAGATCAGTGATGAGTGATGAAGTGTATAAGGAAATATTCTCTCAAGAGAATAGACTGGTCTCATGTACTTCACCGATATAAATGAAAAGGAATTGTAGACACCTAAAAATGACCTAGGCCTGCAAGCTTCATTTTTACCACTTTTATCCTAGCATAATTATGACATTTAATTATGTCCTTGGTCCACATTCGACTATTGATTAAATAATTCATAATTATTTAATTAATTCATGTCCTTTTATTCTTCATGATTGTTAAATAAATAAATTTTATTTATTTATTAAATACGTCATTAATTGTCTAAGTCTTCCCTTAATTAAATAAATTTCTTAATTTATTTAATTACCCTTCGTCATATATTTCTTCCTGATTATTAAATAAATAAATTTTATTTATTTATTTAATATGTCACTAACTGTCATAATTAAATGAATTGATTAATTAATTTAATTAATTAATCTTATTTGCTAAATTAAATAATTATATTTAATTATTTAATTGTCAAAATTAATATTCCTCTCATTTTAAATAAATGAAATTATTTAAAATGTCATCACTTTCTTAACTGTCGGTCCATTTTGGTTAATAATCTAAAAAAGATTATTTATTGTCTCACAAAATCATTATTTTGAATTAATTTAATTCAAAATGGTAACTAATCTTCCAAAAATCAAGTAATCGGGCAGATTCTTGATTTTTCAAATCTGATCTTCAGTCCAACTCTTATCTTCTTGATTTTTTGAATCTCACAAATCAGGCAGTCTTTATCTACTTGATTTTTGAAAATCTTTATTTTCTAAATTGATTATCTCATTTATTCTCCACCATCGATTTTATTTTCTTAGATGACATCTCGACCACTCACTTAAGGATTTTTCCCTAACCCTGATTAGGGATTGTCAAATTAAATCTTGTCCGCTGATTTTAGGTCTTTGTCAAAAATCAATCTCGTCTGTCCATTCAAAATGGCATTTTCTATAAAATGCCATTTTTCTCTCATTTCTAGATTAGACACACATAGATTACCATATTATGGCATATTAATACTTAGATTAATTTGGCATTTTAGAGTCATTTTTATCATAGTCATTTAGGCATAGGCATTAGGCATTTGTGCAAATCCTTCAAAGCTTGATGTAGGACATAGACATTTATTTGCAAATTGCTTGCTCGTCAAATATGAGGGCAACACATCAACCAAAAAGCAAGGAGGTGTTACAAAGGTGAATCATGGAGGCTGCAACAACTATTTGGTATACTTGTTTCATTTACGTTTGCTTCCTTTGTTCTTTGTAATTACTTTGGGTTTTGTTTTTTGCATTGATTTGATAACTTGAATCTAATCCAAAAATAAATCCATTGATACATTTGGTGAACCCGACATGTTTTAACACATTTTGAGAAATCTTGAAGTTTGATTCTTTTGTTGCAGGTTTTGTTTGCTTTTTGTTGCAGGTTTGGCATCATTGTGGATAAAGCCCTATTTTTTCAAATATTTGACCATAACTTTCAAACGGCTATGTATTTTCTCACAAAATTGTATCTACAGCTTGGGGATAACATCACGCGCTTCCATTCCAAAAATAAGAATTTTTGGATTTGTTTTTTATTTTTTATTATTTTTTTTCTATTTTTCATAAAAAATTAATTTTGGGAGAAAATAATCAAATTTTTCAGATATGTTTACATTTCTAGAAAGCTTTCTAAATTTTAGCAGGGGTTTGTTCTTTATATTTTAAATTTGGATGCGAAATTGTTGGTCAAACAATAGATCTTTTCAAATTGGGTCTTAAAATAGATTTGCTTATATCTCACACAAGATTGCAGATCTGCTCACAAAATTCTTTTTGCAGATTTGGGATGACATCAGATGACTCTATTCCAAAAATCAGAATTTTTGGGTCTGTTTTTTATTTTTTATTATTTTTTGTCTATTTTTCATAAAAAATTAATTTCAGGTGCAAAATAGCAAATTTTTCTGATTTATTTAATTTTTTGGAAACCTCTTGAGATTTTACACATGATTTATTCTCTGTATTTTTTATTTTACTGTTAATTTTTTTTTAAAAAATTAGATTTGTCTCGACTAGCTAACCCTCTAATAGTAGTGATCGATTATCTTGTTAGGGTTTGTTGTTGGTTTTGTGCATGTGCAAAAAATAAACACTTCAAATGACACATTGGATGAAGTGGAAAAAAAAGGATGCATCTAACTATTTTTTTTTTCAGATCGATAGTCGAAGATCATTATCAAACTACTAATGTGTGGTCTTGCAGGTTCGAACGTCAAAGACTAAACATCAAAACAATGTGTTTGTCTTTTTTTTAGTATAATACACATTTCTTTTGGTGCAATTAAAATGAACTTGTCTTTCTACTATGTCTGAGTGTGTTTGCAAAATGGTAGGTGAGTATGCTCTCACCTTGTGAAAAATTGGTGATCAAAAAACCAAACCTATTTTTATCTGTCATTACCTTCACGACTTGGTATATCGGAGTATCCTCTCCCCTTGCGCTTTCGGGCGATCTTGGGTGTAAGAGAAACAGTTACTAACTCTAGAAATTGGGCCTACCTGGGGATTTCATCACCCCAACGTAACTCAAACCGGCAATGGAGCTAAGGCCAAGCTACCCCCGACCGGTATATAAATGTGAATCTTAAGGGAAAACCTAAGATTACGAGTGCGGATGTGTCATACAGACAGAGTTGTACTCCCTTAAACCCTGTTGAGCTTAACCTCTTCAGGATGGAGTGCCACCTTATTGGTGATTAATCTCTTGCCCCATGTATGGCCACTCGAACGGGGGTCCCAAACTAAACACCTTTGTGTAGTAAGCCAAAAACCTTCTATTTGCTAGCGCAGCACCGGTCGGTGTGAAGGCATCCACACTTTCATAGTTTGTAGTAGAGGTGATCAATTTTCCATGGGAGTTTCATGGGGGTTGGAAGCTTGGTTGGCCTGAGAAGAGAGTGCACTATAAGGGGGAGCCCGTGCAACCAAACTTCTGAATTCACACGCTACAGATATGCGGTTGGGGAAACCCACGTGGAATCTAGCGAATATTGTCCTGGCCTAACCTAAGATTGTACTTGTCTTATGTGTGCTTGCTTACACTAAAAAATCATCCTTGTCAAGTGTTTTCTAGATTTTCAAACATTATACACAACATTCACAGATCTGGACAAAAACAATTGACCTTAGACAACTCAGACTTTTCAACAAAACATCAAAACACAATCTCAGTCCTCATTTTGAACTTAGACTTGGTATTGTCCATCATAGTCCTCATTTGGCATCTAGACTTGGCATTGGTCATTTTCCTTAGTCAACATCTTCATTGTCATCTTGGCATTTGGCATCCTTTGTTGACAATTTTATCACCTTGCATTAGTCATTTCCCTTGGACAAACATCATTATCACTTTGCATTTAACATCATGACATCCACCACCTTGTCCTCCCTTCACCAACATATTGATAGGCTTGCTCGTAAAGTTGAATACCAATTACTCTGTAGAGGTCAATACCAACAAGCCTTAGACGTTAGGAGACAATTCCTCCAAACCGACAATCAATGTCCTTCGTACCAACAATCCATGAGTCCTAGTCCTCTGTCCATCTACCCTCACTGCCAAAATTCACTTAATACCATTCATGACATTAGTCCACAACAAACATCCATTACTCACCCTTATCCTAACTTTGACAAGGGAAGCAAACTATCAACTAGTCCATTCCAAAACTCCATGTCATGTTCTGACCCTTCACCTATCAATCCCGTCCAAGTCTACATGCCTTATCAACTATCTACCAACACATGTCACGTCCCCACATCATACCATATTGATCCAGTCCAAGTCTCCACGTCCTATTTGAGTCAACCTTACTCCAATCCAGTCCAAGTCCCTATGTCATATCCTATATCATTACCAACTAATATAGTCGAAGTCTCCATGTCACATCCTATACCGCCACATCCTAATCTAGTCCAAGACTCCATGTCATATATGGTCCAAGACTCCATGTCATATCCGGTCCAAGTCTCCATGTCATACCCTAGTCCTTCACATACTAATCTAGTCCAAGCTCCCACATCCTATCCTAGTATGTCATTCATTAATCCTTTCCAGGTCATCCCCTCACAAGCCACATCTATTCATGATAATTATGTCATTACTCAAAGTCAAATCCCATTTAATAAACTTGACGATACATGTCAAAATGAAAGCCCAAAGCATGACCTTATAATGTCACCCTCATGTCAAGAACAAGGTAGTTCATCCCATGACCCTATCTTTCAGTCCATCCATGAAGTCCTTCAAGACAATCATGACATCCAAAACACACCTCTCCTTGACAACAACTCTATTTCTGACTATATCATCCATGACAACCCCATCTTTGACCAAGACCCCATCATTGACCAAGACCCTACCATTGACCAAGAAGTCCAAAATGATCCACTCCTTGACCTTTATGCCATTCATGATCAAACACTTTCTGACCTTACAAAGGCCTCGACTATTGACACTTCCCACGATGAGACACTTGCCTCCATGGGACACATAGATGATATTCCCCCAGAACAAGAATCTTCTACTAGGGACATGCTTGCATATGATCAAGTTATAGCTAAAATCATGGGACTCTATGACACTAAACATAATGATGGCTTCAACATTGCCTTGGAAGCACCAACAGAATCATCTAAACCTGACATGTCCCACGATCAGACCAAAGATATCAGTCAAGAATATATCCAACATAACAATGAAGTTAAGACACTTTATCAACTAGGGTCATCTATCTTTGTCATAGCAAGCTTTCTTGAGGACGAAAATATTACAAGTGACAATATCCACATACCTAATGATGGGTTAGCATCTTGCTTTCAAAACAACAAATACCCCATCTCAAATAGAATCTTTCAAAGCATGCAATATCAAGGCAAAGGACTAGGCATATATGAGCAAGGCATTCTAGAACCAATACAACTTTAGGAAAATTACAGACATCAAGGTCTTGGCTATTCCTCAGTTAGTAAATCAAATGATGTCAGTGGTACCTCCTCAATACTGGGGGAAACTTTATCAGATACAAACGTCAAAATGGAATCCATGAGAAATCCTTGTCATAAGATTGCTACCAACACCCCCTCCACCCACACCATGAACCATTCCATCATTAATCAACCTCCCCTTTGGGACCAACAAAAACAAAAGTCTTACAAGTCAAAAGATCAAAATCAAATGTCAAAGGCCATTGAATCAAACAAAAGGACAAGTGGACAAATGAAATTAAAATGGATCCCAAAGAAAGATGGATCAAACAAAGACACCAAGTCAAATACAAAAGTCAATCACAATGTGGAGCCACAAGACAAGAGGACTCCCACATATAACACATGTTCACCTCCTTCAAAATGGTCATCAATCAAGGCATATAAAAGTGTTGGTTCCAAACACCCTCCCTCCAAAATCCATCATCTACCATCCCAAGTTTGGAAAATAAAAATTCATTCATCCAAACATCCAAACAATCTTTCCACGTCTACCATCATTCGTCATAATCCTACATCTTGTCTAAAGTCCAAAAATTCCACGTCACAAATCTTTCACATCTTGGCAGCAACTCTTTACCACAAGGACTCTCATGGCACTCTATCGCGATGTGTGTATTCTGATAAGGCCAACTCTAGTATCAGAAAGGACCATGATGACATCAATCAGTTATATGAAAGCGATATGATCCTGACAAGACAACTCCTTCAGCAAGGTCATTATTGGCATATCATGGCACCAGTCTCTACATCGAAACTGTCAGTGGATTCAGAACAGTCAGTGGTTATCTAAAGCATCTAGGCTATCCAAAAAATCAAAAATAGAAAAAAAAAATTGAAAAATGTAAAAAAATTGTCACCCTGATGAAAACCTGGCAAACAGGCGTCTTGGTAACACCAAAAAAAATCAAAAAGTCAAGAAAATAGTAAAGAGAAAAATTTCATCCAATGGTGAAAACCTAGCAAACAGGCGCCCTGGATAAGTACCATGATGAAAACCTAGCAACCAGGCATCATGTGTAAAATAAATCATCTATGTGGACTCTTACACTTGGGGGCAAGTCATCTCATCTCCTAGGCCTTCCTCTTGACATTGACATCCGACCATTTCATTCATATCATTTTCATACATTTTCCACTTACCTCGGTCTTGACATAAAACTGACACACATAAATCATGCTTTGGGAACACTCTTGACATGTCTATCCTTCAGTCATACACGATTTGCAAAACCTCATGTCATTGACCGTCATAGTCTTATTATCCTTATACGACATAATCCTTGCAAATCATATGAAAATTCCCTTAGTCTCGTATCTCTCATCTTTACCAAGACCACCCCCTATCCTTTCATGTCTATCACCTGTCTTGGCTTTCCCTTGTCAAACGGTCTAAGGATAATCATCATCCCATCTAGTCCTAATCAAGTCATTCCAAAGGCAACGAGTCTAAGCCATACAAGCACATTATCCAAAATTTTACTTGACTGCATTCCTGGCCCGGCTATAGACCTCCATACTTTCCTCACATTATCGTCATCGTCCTCACGTTGTTTCGGGATGCGTCCTTCCCACGCCAAACAACGTTGTCATCACCTGTCAATTGGTATTCAGCTTGACTAGGGGCATAATCATGTTTTTCCTTGGATTATCATGTGTAGGCATCAGTCATATGCATTTTTCACGATCCTCTAAAATGGCAAAAAAACCAAAAACATCATAAAATGTCCTGAAAAAAGACAAAAACATCATAAAATGTCCTGAAGAAAGGCAAAAACATCATAAAATGTCCTAAAAAAATTTAAAAAACATCATAAAATGTCCTAAGGAAAGACCAAAAACATCATAAAATGTCCGGAAGAAAGACCTAAAAATCATAAAATGTCCTGAAGAAAAACACAAAAAAATCCAAATCAATGAAAAAGGAGTCAAAGTTAGTCATGTCAGTCAGTCCATGTCATTGTCAAACTACGTTGTCTCTGCGCATTTGCTACGTAGGCAAGGCCATCAATCAATGAGTCCCCAAGACATTAGGTCAGTCCTTTTAGGTTAGTCCAAATAAAATCATGGCATTTGTCACAATTGTCACATCGGTCAAATAAGTCAGACATAGTCAAACTCAAACACAAGATAGTCATTCGAAACGTCAATGTCAAAAATTTTCAAAATCAGACAACACAGTCCAATTAATCATATAGTCAACACCAATCAACTTTCCAAAACATATTAGTCAAAACAATGTCAATCTCGTCACTCTTTGGTCCTCTTCAAGATGTGTCCTTCTTGGAGTTAGACCTCGTCAAAATGTCCTTTGTCTTTTCAGGATGTGTCCTTCCAGACAATAGGCCCCGTCAAACTGTCAACACCGTCAAATTGGAAAAGCTCTTAAACTGTCAAACCGACAAGAAATCAATCTTTGGCAAACAAACATTGGCAAACAAAATTATGGCTATTAATTTTTCTGGTCTATCGTGTCTTATATTTTGACTATTTTGTCTTATATTTTTACTGTCTTATCTTTTTGGTCATATTACTAGCTACCTCGAGGATGTCCCACGAAGGATTTAGAGGTGTGATGACGTCTCCTGACCTATTTTATTTTCTTTGACTGTTGTCTATGGATTGTCTCGACAAAAAGACTGGGGCAACATGACCCTTAGTATGAGTTAGGACATTCCTTGTCTGTGACTGTCTGTTTTTCAAGTGGATGACCTTGGGCACCTTGGTCTATGTCATACCATTGTGTTTGTTGTCCATTTGTGTCATTTTTACCTCCTAATGATGATTAAGAGCAATAAATATTAAAGTCCTATGGTCAAGCTTTGAAGGATTTGGTCTAGGAACTACATGCATTTCCTTTGTCTTATCATCTTCACTCGCTCATCTCATATAGGCATTGCATCCATATCATCATCCATATCTTTTGCACTAACATTCCTTTGTCTCTTCGTATTCTAGTCTTCTCATTAATTTCGAGAGCACACTCGTGTTCTTGGAACCTATCTGTCCTCTCGAGGGGGCATAACGTAACCATCATTGTCATTCTACCTCATCTTATTTTGCACTGGGGCATATTTTTGACTTATTTTCTTTGTCACAATGCGACATGCTACATTATGACAAAGAGGGGCAAATGTAGACACCTAAAAATGACCTAGGCCTGCAAGCTTCATTTTTACCACTTTCATCCTAGCATAATTATGACATTTAATTATGTATTTCATCCATTCGACTATTGATTAAATAATTCATAATTATTTAATTAATTCATGTCCTTTTATTCTTCATGATTATTAAATAAATAAATTTTATTTATTTATTTAATATGTCACTATCTGTCATAATTAAATGAATTGATTAATTAATTTAATTAATTAATCTTATCTGCTAAATTAAATAATTATATTTAATTATTTAATTGTCAAAATTAATATTCCTCTCATTTTAAATAAATGAAATTATTTAAAATGTCATCACTTTCTTAACTGTCAGTCCATTTTGGTAAATAATCTAAAAAGATTATTTATTGTCTCAAAATCATTATTTTGAATTAATTTAATTCAAAATGGTAACTAATCTTCCAAAAATCAAGTAATCAGGCAGATTCTTGATTTTCCAAATCTGATCTTCAGTCCAACTCTTATCTTCTTGATTTTTCGAATCTCACAAATTAGGCAGTCTTTATCTTCTTGATTTTTGAAAATCTTTATTTTCTAAATTGATTATCTCATTTATTCTCCACCGTCGATTTGATTTTCTCAGATGACATCTCGACCACTCACTTAAGGATTTTTCCCTAACCCTAATTAGGGATTGTCAAATTAAATCTTGTCCGCTGATTTTAGGTCTTTGTCAAAAATCAATCTCGTTCGTCCATTCAAAATGGCATTTTCTATAAAATGCCATTTTGCTCTCATTTCTAGATTAGACGCACATAGATTACAATATTATGGTATATTAATACTTAGATTAATTTGGCATTTTAGAGTCATTTTTATCATAGTCATTTAGGCATAGGCATTAGGCATTTGTGCAAATCCTTCAAAGCTTGTTGTAGGACATAGACATTTATTTGCAGATTGCTCGCTCGTCAAATCTGAGGGCAACACGTCAACCAGCAAGCAAGGAGGTGTTACAAAGGTGAATCATGGAGGCTGTAACAACTATTTGGTATACTTGTTTCATTTACGTTTGCTTCCTTTGTTATTTGTTATTACTTTGGATTCTATCTTTCGCATTGATTTGATAACTTGAATCTAATCCAAAAATAAATTCATTGATACAGGAATGGATTAGTTTGGTGATACATGCTAATTTTTCAGATCACATATGATTAATCAAGGTTAGAGAAGAACGTGATAGAATTTGAGATAGCATTGTTGTTTTCTAGGAACAAGTTGATAATGGTAAAAAATGATGCTCATGGCCACCTTAGATGAAATTTTAATTGTTCTAAGATCAATGGCCCATATTCAAAGCCAAACTATTAAGTTACCAATTCGCTCATGCAAGGAGTTCTGAATCATTAATTATGCATGCTCAAATTTTCCATTTAATACAAGTTGATTGCTATTCATTCTCACTATCTTTTCAGTCTATGTATATGAGGAAAAGTGTGAAGTAGAGTAAGAAGTTGCTAGTTCATCTTGAGTTGAATTTTCTTGTCCTTAGTAAGTTGGTATGAAATTGGGTTCTCTAGTCTATTTAGGAATTTTGTTGCTTGAACTAGTTGCAATTACTGGGATTGGGGTGTTTCTCCTGTGGTTCTTGAATCAAAAATCCTTTTGATTATCACTCTACTAGTTTTAAAGAAATGGGAAAAATTGGTCCAACAATTCTACCTGTTAGGAGGTCTAGCCGACTAAGTGTATTTGAGTGTCATGAAGATATAGTTGAGCATGAAACCCAGGCTTCTCCTGAGGTTTAAAAGGGTAAAAGGAGGGTTAGAGGTCATAAGAAGAAGTCCATTGTGCAGAGTACATTCTTCTTGAGAAATAGGACCCTTCCAGGAGAAGTGGTCAAGTTCAAAGGTAAGGAACTAGCATAGCTAGTGAAGAAAGTCAGGAAAAAAGAGAAAAGACATAGGGCTTAAATTGGAAAACATAACTCTCTTATTGTGCTTTTTGATACTCCTTCAGACATTGAAGTTGATACTGACTCAGAATATGGTCAATACCTCTGTTCTTTGGTGCCGTATGGGAGCTCTGATGATGACGTGGTGATGATCCCTCTAATTTCATCGAGGATAAGGAGCGGTTAGGCATTCTCTGATGCCAATGACTTTGAATAGGGTCATCGTCTTGTTTTAGTTTTTTATTACACCATGGTCTTTGCATAGGAGGTATTTTTTTCAAGTGTCCATGGTTTATCTTTTGCTTTCCCATGTTGATGTGGAAGTCCTCTGAAAGATATGAATGGAATCTTTTTTTGTTTCAACAACGAATGTTGTGACAATGACCTTTGGTATCTTGCACATGCTTTTTTCCTTTTTTCCTCCCCTATTCTCAAATAATCGCATGTGAAACCACCCGGGGAGTTCTTCAAGGAGTGAGTTAGAATTAGGTTTTTTAAATGAACTAAAATGAAAGTGAAATTGTAATTCGGCTAGGTGCTTGTTGCTCCCCTATTATATAAAGGGGATTTCATGGCTGAAAAAAGAGAGTTCAAAATTTTGACTCTAGACAAGGTCACAGTAAATACTATGCTCTAAAAGAAGAATAGAATGTAAATGGATACTTTAGTAGATATATTAGAAGCAAATTTAAGATGAAATTTATATTGTATACAGATCTTAAATATGGTTTTACAAAGCAATATCATAAATGAAGAAGAATTTTAGTTTCAAAATGTTGCTCTCCTATGTCTTTTCTTCCAAGTTCTGAATGAAGTTGTTAATTATGATTTCATTTGTCTTTTTTCATTTGTACCGAATGGATGAATTTTTTTTATGCTTCAGTTCAATGAATTGATTAAACACCAAAACAAGGTCATTAGTTTGTGAGAAAAGGATATAGGATTTAGTAAGGAAGTGATATTTTGCAAACATAGTGAGTTATATGTTACAAGGCGGAATTCTAATAGTCCATTAATTTCAGAAGTTCAATCAAAATTGTATTACTGATTGATTACAAGTTATAACTCTTTTTCTCTCTTAGATAAGGCGTTGATTGTTTTATTAGTTTATATTGTGGTTAGTTGAGCTAGTTTTGAATTTGTCCTAAGATTCAAGATGAAGAATGATTCATAAAGTAATCTAAACTACATTACCCCAATTTCAAGTATGTAAGTGTACTCCTTGAAATGAGTAAAAGTTCTATCTAAGTTCTATTGAGCCTTTGATAAGGTGATTTTCTTGAGATAGTGCATCTATGCTAAGAAATACTCTTGACCCAAAGTGAGATATTATGAGTATGCATGGGATTACCCTCCCTGGGTCTCACAAAGCCTGGAGAGAAGAAGTGAAGTACTAACTACTTTACTTAGGTGTTGGCCAATCCTCAACCTAGTTGATAATTGAGTTGGGGAAAGTTCATAGGTTAGGACTAAGATTAAGTTTTTTTCTTAAAAAATAACCAATAGGTGGCTACCTCTCAAGGGGGGTAGGTAGTAGTATTGCTATTTGTTATAGTTAAAAGAGTGTTTTTTTCATTGTACAATGGTTGCTAATTTTGTACAATTTGGTGTGTGTTCCTAAGGGAGAGTATACATAGTAGTAAAGGTAGGAAGTTTCAAAGTAATAGTAAGAAGGTTGATTGATTTCAATAGGGAGAGAATAATCAATACATATATTTAGGCCCCTTTTAATTGATGTCAAAGGGGGAGAGAAAGTCCTTTGAAAAAGAACAAGTTATCAAGGAGAGAAAGACATGTGTAAAAGCTACAAAGTGGGAGAGATCTAGTAATAAGCTAGTTCAGTAAGGGGAGAAGTAATGTGAAGAGTTCCAATATATTGATATTCAGAGTTATTGTGCCTTTGATGTTTTTTCACATCATGTGTTTCCATCAATGACAAAGGTTGAGATTCTTTCATGTATGAGCAATTGGGGTTGTCATTGATGTCAAAAATCCTTTTTTGTCATTGATGTGTATTGTTGGGTGAGATTGTCACAAGAGTGTGAGTAGTTGATGTTATCCATGCTTTGATTAGTTGCATTATGTTCTCATTAGTAAAGCTATGGGTGTCAACCTCTACTGTTGCTTTGATAAGCTTCTATCTATGGATATTTGGTTGGGTTACTATGTTGTAGATGGTTCAATCATGTTGAGGAAGTGTTGAAGATGATGAGGATGTGTCTTTGGTGCTTGGTTTCCAAGTGCTTTTGAGAAAATTTGATAAAAAGAAGAAATAGTATGTTGCAATATGTCATATCTCGATTTCATTATTGCATTTTAAATATTGAGGAAATTAAAATATTTGGAAAATAGAAATTATCATTTTTATTTATGGAATTTGATTAAAATGCAATGATGAAATCAAAAATTAATATTATGCAATTTTTTTATTAAAGAAAATATTTCATGAGATTATCAGTTAAAGGTTACTAATAAGTGGACAAGTGTAAGAATGTGTGTGTAGTAAATAGGTTGAAGGATGAGAACTTGATTGAGGTAGGCATGCTTATTCGGATGACCATGGTAAGAAAAAATGGAATCTGGAATCTCACACACCATAGTAGCTCATGACATCTGCATATGTTAGAAAAGTTGATGAATTTCATTTCTATTGAAAGTGAGAATTTTAAATTAGTGCATTCTTGACTTACTTTGTTTGGTCTAAATTGATATTCAATAAAAAAATTGAAAAGAAAACTCATTTCATCACATAAAATTTATGTTTGCAAAAGTACTTGCATTGTTTGTTCTTTAAAAAAAATTGAATTTGTATTTGAACGAGGAAAATAAAATATCTATGTGTCCCTTGAATATATGTGCATATGTATATAATCTTAAGGAAGGAAATTATACATATAGATGCGTATATATAGGTATAGATGTATATATATATACATACATACATATGAATAAATATGTGAGTACATGAATATATATATGAATATAGATGGTTGTTTTCCTCAAGTTTATTTTTTTAATTTTCATGGAAAACAATGGAATCATGGAATGAAATCTGTAACTCCCATCATTAATGGAATAGGGGCCGACCCCTTCCATGAAAAAAGCTATAGTCAACCATCAGAAATGGGAGGAGTGGGTGGCCAGGTAAGGTTATGGAGACAAATTAATTCATGACCACTATCTCCTAAAATTAGAAAGAGGAGATTTGAATGAAATAGGGAAAATTTAGCAGTCAACAAAAGAGGAGAAAAGAAAGGAAAAATCAAAGAGGATCGACTAAAGGGGAAAAGATAGAGGAATCAAAGCAAAGTTTCCTTTCTCATCATTAGCTTTGTAGAGAAAAGAGGTAATGTGAAATCCTTTATTGTTGTTGCTTGAATCGAATTAATTTTCTTCTTTGCAACATTGTTAAGCTATGTGCGAGCTAGCAATAAATATGTATTATTTGTTGGCCAATTTGTGTCGAACTATATCATCTTAGCTGAGGCCAAAGCCTTCATAGTGAGCCTTTGCATTGTTTTATCTTGCATGTGAGGGTATCAAATATATCCCCATGGTAGATTCATACCCATGTGTTTATCTTACATAGGGTCGAGGCCATTTGGTTGATCCATAATAATGTAATATCATATATTTTTCTACGAAGAAATTTATGCTCTACTCAAAGGTGTTTGGTGATTGGCTTGTTTTGTTTATCACTACCCTATGGGTGCTATATCTCATGGCTAAGTGATACATATCACCGATGGTTTCCAATAGAGAACGACATGCATCATTCTATTATTTTTTTATGTTTATTATTCCCCCTTTTGATGGATATCCATGGCGAAGACCATGCATGGCCAAGTTGAGGACTTACTGTCATTTTGATAGCACTCACCATGCTCTATGAAGGTTAAAGTGAGAAGAGTGAAGTATCATTCGGTGGTAACTTTTGCTGAAGGACTTCATCGTTTGATGATATTTCTCAAACGAACAAGTCAACATTCATGTAAGTTTAAATGTTAATTGATACTATGAAATAGTATTCAGCCTTCCAATGGCCGTGAGATATATAATCTCTTTTTGGTTTAACATACAAATGTTAGTGCATGTGTATATGTATATATACATATATATGTATATATATATGCATACTTTCTTGTGATTCTTTGTTGATTTATTTCAGTTTTTATCCAAGGTTGAAGAGTGACCCACTGTGCTTATTGATATATGAGAATTTCATTAGGTGTTTCCATACAAATGTAGACCCCACCATAGCTTTTATGATATCGATTTATAATGAAGACCCTGTTGTGGAATAAATAGAGTGTTATCATTTTCATCATAACATGCATATGGACCATTCATTTTCCTGAAAGTTGAAACTTGTTTGATAGCTCTTAATGGATATGTTGATTCGATTTATTGATATTCTTTATGACCTGTTACAATGATAAATCTCAAATTGAAAACAAATGGACATGGATAATCTGAAACAAACATCCAAGAAAAATAGAATTTGATATTGAATGAATGTGTTCTTCTTTCTGAATGAAATGATGTATCTCTAGTTATGATTACTAGGATAATTATAATTAAATCATATTGATTAGATTTATGTGGATAAATTTTTCTCAATTATTAAGTGAAGCATTCGAACAAGTTGATGTTGCATTTATTAGAATATGGATTTCCATTATGAAGGATAATTTGTCATTTTTTTATTCAAAATGTATACGCATTCTCCAACTCTATTCACTTGAGGCATATATGTGCATGTGCATAAATACTTCTTTTATGCACATGCACATACATGAAGTATACCTTCCGATTCATCTTGATTAATCTTTGAATAAGATTGTTAGAATTGATTTGCAAAGAAAGGAACTGTAATGATGAACATTATGCTTTTACAACATGAAACTGATAGACTGTGATGAATGAATGAATGGTTGTACCCGTTGAAATGAATAACTTGTGGTCAATTAATGAAATGGAATTGTAGACATTAAAAAATATCTTGAAGGATATCATACATTTGAATCAGGTATACTAACATTCTTTTTTCTTAATTGATTAAATTAGCCTAGCTAATTAATTAATTATGACATTTGCATCTATTAACCACATTAATTTAATTGGGTTAATTAATCCCCTTTCATGCTAACATTTCGTCTCATTAAATTAAATAAATCAAACTATTTAATTTTTATCCCTAAATCTTCTTATTTAATTAAATAACCCTATGTTATTTAATTAAATGTCATTCCACCTTTCTTCAATTCATTAAATAATTTTATTTAATGAATATCATCTAATTCTTCTAAATCCCCTAAATTGCATAATTAACATTGTTTAATTATCAATTACTTAATTTAATCTAATTTCCTCCCACTTGCAAGGGAATATTCATCCTTTCCACATTCCTCCAAAAAGGGAATATTTCCATGGAATATTCCTTTGCACAATTTAATTTAGTTTTAATTAACTAGATTATCCTTTTTCCTCACCCATGAGAATTTTCCAAAGAATATTCTCTCTCCTCACTCATTTGAAAAAGGGGAATATTCCTTTTTCTAAAAAACTTACTTGACTTCTTGAGCAAGTTAACTTGTGACCTCTTGTTCAAGTTAACTTGTGACCTCTTGGCAAGTTGAAAGTGTGTTTGTTTGGACAAAGGTGAACCCTTGATTAAATCTCATCTTTCATTCTCATTCGTTGATGAGAATCCATGATCCATGCCTCCAATTTATTCCATCCTTTATTGTTGATTAGTTTTTTATCTCAACCCTCCATTTCTCATTTACTCTCCTATAAATAGGTCAATATTTGGAGACAAATGGATCCATCTTTTTCAGAGAAAACTTATGGTGTTGAAATCATTCACACTCATAATCATATTTAGCACACATTTAGCATCTTTTAGTTCATTTTAATTGCATTAGTTAGCTTTAAGCTTTAATTAACGGCTTCCATGATCACATAATGTATCCATTTAGCTTGTTTGTTAATTAGGGTTTGGATCTTTTAGTTTAGATTCCATCTAAATTAGTTTAGAATTTGAATATCTTCATCATTTAGCATAAAATAATGTTAAATTAGCTTGAATCATGCTCATTTATATTAAAATCATGTTTTCATACACATCTCACAACCGTTCCATTAGTTTTCTTCAATAAAACTAATAGGGGTAGGCTCATTTATCCATGGGATTGGGAAAGGGTCATCATTCCACATCAACGTGACACCACTCCCACAATGAGATAAGTTTTGGGTGGATTAGAGTAGACATTTTAAAGCTTTCATAAATTAGATTGCTTAGTTTTGATAAATATTTAGTTTAATTTGCATTTGAATGATCCTATTGAGATTGATGTTAGTGGTTCTATTATTCTTTGATTCTTCATGGATCAAGCATAATCAACCTGTGCTAATCAGTTGGTCACCATTCTGGCACTAGAAGGAGGGCGTAACTAATCAAATTTAATCAATTTCTATCTCGAATTCCATTTTTTCTAATTTTTGTAGGATACAATGATGCCCAAAATAATTTCGGCGATGCCTTTGTTGGGTGTCGCCATACAACAATGCTCTCATCATCAAAAAAAATGGTTCCTATTTAAAATCTTGACATTGATTAAACCAAATGGTGATACTAATACTTTTTACAGGTATCAAAATTTGTAAATTGTGATGCTCCCCAAATAGCAATGTTATTGTTGTCACTATTTTTCCACAAAGTGATGCCCAAATTCACCAGAGCGATGCCCAAATGACTTATAGCGATGCTATCATGAATAGAAATTCCCATCTCTAGCAAGCAAGATTGTGATCAATTTTCAGCATGTGCTTTAATTTTTTTACTTTATCTGATCACTAACATTCCTCTGATTTTGTTCTAGTTTTTAGGCTAACTGGGTTTTATAGGTTGGATGATAAAAGTTGAATTGAAGAAGCATTCTAATCTTAAAATCTTATAATTGTAACAATCGTTTGACACTTTTGGGGCAATTATAACTTATTTTTCATGATTTTTATTTTATGTTGTAGGACCACATTAATTTTCATTTGGGTTTAAAAATTATGCTCAAATGAGACTAAAACTAAACCCTCATTTCATTATTTTGTTTTGGGCTTAAAATTGAACAAGACAACTTAACATTTCATTTGGTGCATAAAAATGAATTCATCTTAGCTTTAGGGGTTAAAATTAATGAGTGTTTGCTATGTTTTGTGATTTACAACTTTTTTATTGAATGTGTATGTTGTTCTCTCACACCACTCAATGATCTTGAGAATCAAAAACATTCCTTAACATTTTTTATAATCACCCACATCTTTTAATTTGGTTTAAAAATGAACCCCATCCTAGTGTAGGGAAAAGGCGTGGTGTGTATTCTCTCCTTGTTTCAATGCGAACTAGGAGATCAAAGTACAAACATACTTCCTTGTTGTTGTTTATCTTTAGAGGGCCTACCTCCCCACTTTGAAAGGAGGGAACAACCCAAGAAATAATGAGCTAAAGCCAATATTTTTCAAGTCGCTATATAAAAATGTGTTTGTGATGAAAGTCATAAAAAACAGGTGTGGATGTGTTATACCGACAAGTGTCACCCTTAGTATCCATGTGATTCATTAAAATATCTTCTAAGGAAGAGGTTGGGAGGACTCTTGATTGAAATAATCTTGAGCTAATCTCACCGCATGTATGGCCACCTTGAACGAAAGTCCTTACTAAGAGCCATTGTTTAGAAGCCAAAAACCTTTATGCTTGTTGGTGCAAGAACATTCAATCCGAAGCTACCCCACATTTATACTATTCATTGTTGAAACAAAAAAATCCTTAGGATCTTTAGATCTTTAGGATTTTGATATTTGGTGGTCATGAGAAGTGTGTTCCATGCAGAGGAGCTGATGTTGCCAAATCTCTGGTTGTTCACATTGTCTTAGTGTTTGGAGAAATCTGAGTGGGGATTCAGCAAGTAGTATCTTTTGAGCCTAGGATGGTAAATGATTGTGAGTTAGTTTAATACTTTGCTTGGTTCCAAAACATTACAAACATTCACAATCTTCCTCAAAATTTCAAGCCCTTTGGTCTAAGTATGGATACCCTTTGAAATAGCCTTGATATTAATTCTTGTCCTAGGGATTTATATCCTTAGATATTTATAAATATCTTGAATTATATCTCAATCCATACTTTCCAAAGGGTATGTGCAAGATCATCATGGAAAAAATAGACCCTTAAGTGGCAAAAAAAATTAGAAAAATCAGAGTTAGGCAACTTGATGTAAAAATTTGAATAAGTTATCTATATTATTTCAAAAATATGTAAAAATTGAATTTTCTAAAAATTGAATGTAGTTCCTAAACTACTAGGTTTGTTTAAAAAAATAAAATCTATTTGGTGAAAATTTTAAATTTCAATGTAGTACTACATAAATTTCAAGAAAAAAATAAGTAGGTGTTTTTCTGACCACCCTAACCACAATAAAATGATAATATATTTTTATAAGACTTTAGATATAAGTAGACTCATGTCCCGATGTAATGCATTTTTTTTTATAATTTTTTTCCAAGTAAATAATTTATTATAAATTTTTTATTACAACTTTTAAAAAATATAAAACTTGTATGTCGACCACCTTAACATGGTCAAAACTTCATGAAATTCAAATTTTTATTTTTTAATCCTATAGTATGTGAAGATAGAATGTGACACATGTTTTGGATTCAAAAATGTGATCTGTTGAAAGTTATAGATGTTTTTCAATTAGTCTATCAATTAGGACTTTAGTAAGTAATTTGAATAGAAAATGAATAATAATTACTTATTAAATTCAAAGTAAAGCATAATTTATACTGGTGGAAATTTGAAATTTTCCTTTAAAACCCTTTTTGTTTCATCAATTTTGGGTAAAAAAAATTCGCCAGCCACATCCCCATCATATTGCCACTTTTTGGCCCATCATGATCCTGCACATACCCCAAAGTTAACATAAGCAACTATGGCTTGAATTTCATCCATTTCACAAAATGGAGATTGTGAAATTTATGATGTTTTGGACATAGACATTTAGTTTGAAAACATAATCAAGACAAGTGTTTGTGATAAAATAAATTCACTTAAGCAAGATAAACTTGAAATATTAAACCCCACATGACCATTTGGAGATCGTTTTCTCTGATTGAACAACTTAATCTTACACCTGCTATCATTCAACTTGTAGACACATAAAATGTATTAATTCATGTTTGACATCTGATCCTGATCACTAACACCATTTCATCCTAAATCATCCTTCGGTCTAGTCATTTAATCAAATGCCTTTATTTGATTAAATTCATAAATATTCCTCTCCTAATTAAATACATCAATTATCTAATTAAGTCATCCTTTCTCGATAATTAAATCAATCAGTCTAATCTAATTATCCCTATTTAATTGAATAATTAATTTTATTTAATTAAATCTCTAAAGTTCATCCATTAAATTGAGTAAATTAAAATCTTATTTAATTTAATCTACCTTCATCCCCTAAGTTAAATAAATCAAACCCTTTATTTAATTAAATCTTTAAAATCACATTCTTCTCATATTTGATTTAAATCAATCCATAAATTTAAGTCAAATAGGTCACATCATTTAATCCTTCATTAAATTAATTAACCTTGATAAATATAATCTCTTCTCATGTCCCATCCTCCATCTTTTGCCACTTGCACATGAAAATAGATTTATTTGATTTATTAAATCTCTATTTATCTTCAACATGGCATAAAGGAGGAATATTCTTCAAGTTTGAAATTCAAATCTAAATTGACTTTGTCCTTCCAACAAAGAATTCAATCCCTCTTACAGGTCCTTTTGCATTGAGCCAAGTGGCCATAACTCCATTTGATTCTCCCTCCACCTTGCCATTAATACAATTTCAAAATTCAAATATTGGCATTTATTGGCACATTCATCAAAACTTGCACATCCTTGGTCCATTCACATTTGGACAAGTGGCACTTTGCCATTGGATGAAATTTAGTCCCACATTGCTCTATTTTGGGCATTCTTTCAACTTGTCATTCTATAAATAGAGAGCTCCTCTATTGTATTTGGCATCCACAACTTGAGTAAACTTACTATACTCAAATCTTTAGCAATCTTCATCCATACTTTTGAGTTATAGCTAGGTTATGCAGGTTTTCATCTTGGAGCATTCATCACTTTTCATCAAAGTGGATCAACTTTCATCACCAAATCACCATTGCATCATTGGAGTTGGGAAAGGGCCAATTTTCATATCAAATTTGCACCAATTCCCTCAAGAGATTAAGAGTTTTCTTTTCTTTAGAATATGATTTGATATGTTTTAAGCTTTGTTGTGTTCTTCATTTCATTTCCTTTTTCTTTTGCAACTTAAATGAATTTCTTGAGGAATCATGTTACTAACCTTGCATTTGATTTAACTTACTGATTGTTACTTGTGTATGTGCAGGTTTGGAGCCATGGTTCACATTTTGGCACTAGAAGGAGGGCCCAATCTCATTTTCTAATCACATTTTTGTCAAAAATTATGTGTTTTTCTTTGTCTACAGGAAATTTTCGCCGCTGGAAGCTCAAAATTGTTGTTCAGCACCGCTGGTTCTCTAGCATCACTATATAGAACCACTGAAACTCCAAACTATGACGCCTCTAACTTCTCGCCCATAATTTTGAATTCTAAACTGTGACGTTGAATCTGTTTGACTCGTTGGAATCTTTCAAAAACCTAAACTACACTGCTGACCAAAAGGGAAACGCATTTATGCTCATTGGTCTAGTTATAGAGTGACACTGACTGGTAAGCGGCGCTATACAACACCATTGGTGAAATCAAACTATGATGCCTTTGTGGATTGCATCGCTGGAGGGATGTATAAAGTGAAATTTTATTTGTAACACGTGCTTTTTTTCAAATTATGGTTCCTTTGTTTGTTTTCTTCTTTTTTGACCTCTGTTTTTGCATAATCTAACTGACTTTCTTGTAGGTTGGATCGATCAAAGATGAAAAGGAAGGGAAGTATGATGATGTCATTTCACAAAAGAAAAGTGTTTTCAAACACTCTAGTACATTTGTTTAACACTCTTAGAGGATTCACTATTTCTCTTAAGGAAAAAATTGTTTTCTTTTTATGCTTAGGACTTATTTCATTTTGGGCTTTAAAAAGAACCTTTTAAACTCTTGTTACAAAAGGGCTTAAAAAGAACATTAGGACTCAAATTTACTAGAGTTTGTTTTTGGTTTAATAATCGAACAAGGAAAATTGTCACACTTACTTTGGTGTTTTAAAATGAATCAAAATCATTGCTTTGTGGACTTAAAATGAACATGTGCAACTTTGTTTTTGTGATTGCTTACTTAAACTAACATCATCAAAAAGGATGTATGTGCTTCTCTTACACTTCACAACGATCTTGAGAATCAAAAGGCCTTTTGGTGATCTTAGAGTGGGATAAAGTGATCACCTCCACATTTCGTTTTGGGTTTAAAATTGAACAAAAAACTTTGTGAGTGTTAGGTATATCACGTATGTTCTCCCTTTGTTTCTAAATGAAGGTCGATCAAAGTATGGATGTGATTTCTCATTGTTGTTTACCTTTAGAGGGGCCTGCCTAAGAGACACATCCGAAAGGAGAACTCGAAGGTGACTCCAACTGGTTTTTCATTCGAGCCGGTATATAAATGGATAAGACTAAACTATCAAGTCTTCATGATATGTAGGCCTTAGTTGTACATTGTCTTTCAGAACGAGGTACTACCGTAAAAAGCATAAGTGCCCCTAGTAGGATTGATTAAAACCTTTAGTGGCTTGTTGGACACTCACAAGGTGCCATGTCCCCGATGTCCCATCATTAAGAACCTTTTTTGTAGTAGCCAACCAGTCCATCCAACGATTTTATCAAAGTGGTGCATTAGAACTTAGATTCCAAGAAGTTACTTGCCATGTCCAATCTTCATTAAAATATAGAGGTTAAGACTTCATTCTTAACATACCTTTATATTTTTTCCTTCGTTGCATGTAAAATCATCTCTTCTACTACGAAGGGCATGAGGCAAGCCCACCAAGAAAAATGTACCAATTGAGCTAGGATGTTATATTTCTTGTGAGTCAAAATGCTTTTCTTGTTCGAAAACATTTGGAAACAAACATTTAACATCATCATCAAAACTTAAAAACTTTTAGGAAGTAAATACAATCGACCAAATTCATGTGTTATTGCTTTCCCTTGGGATTTTATCCTTATAGGTTTCTAAACACTTGGATTTACATCTCAATTTTCCTACTAAAGTTAAACAATAGGTAACCCTTGCCTTGACTTCATCAAATTTCCACACAACATACCTTGTGGAATTTGAAGAAATTGAGACATTGGACATCTATTTTGGAAATATAATCAAAGAAGTGTTTGTAGTAAAAAAAAATCACTAAGCAAAGATAACAAAATTTGGCTCTCACACATGTGTTAAATCCTCATGATTTCCAAGAAATTCAAAATCCTAAAACGAAAGTCCTTGAGCCAAAGTTCAAAATTTAGGAGTCACACTTGAAAGGTCATCAAGAAATACATTAGGAAGTGCAATCAAAAGCAACACATCAAAATAAGCAAAAAAATCACAAGGTTCTATAGACTCATTCCTTTGAACAATCCAGAAATGTATGCTCAGTTCCAACCACTTCTTAGTTATAGAGGTCCTTAGAAGTATCGTATGTTCTTCAATACCGAGGTCTAGTAAACAAGTGTTCTTTTTTAGGTACATCCTAGGAACAAAATCAAACCTTCATCCATCTTTGAATATCAAAACCAAAAAAATCTCATCATCAACTCTTCAAAAATCTTGAAAAAATCCTTCATGTCAATCTTTGGGCAAAACATTTGAAATCAATCCAAAATCACCTTGTTTGATTGAATGTGTGTAGATGCATCCTTTTCCACATATTTTAATCAAATTATCAAACCTTGTGAACAAATTCATCCCTTGATAAACATCCAACATCTTTGGATTTAGGAGTTCATTATCAATATCATCTTGTTTGGATAGGGTTTTTTAGATGAATCCTTCTTCTCACACGTAGACAAATTAGCATCTTATGAACGATTTAACTCTAGGACAACATCCAAGCTCTTAGAGTTCATGAGTTCACCAAAATCCGAATCCAAAAAAATCAATCCTAAATCAAGTCCTAAAGTTTAACATACCCTTCAAGATTTTCTCAAAGAGGTCCAATCATCCATCAAACATCCATATCATTTTTCACCCTTTGATCCTTAAAAACATCCTAAAATTCTCTCATTTGTACCTAAAGATATATCAAATCAAAAGATTAGAGATTCATCTCCCAATATTCTTGAAAAATTGATCCCTATTTTATGGTGCAAACTAGATCTCAACACAAGAACATGGAAGCCAACAAATAAACACCCGCTTCAAGTGACCTAAGCCAAACAAACTCCAAAATGAATCTCATTGAATCAAGCAATGCTTTAACTAACTTTCCCTCATCATCACAAAATCCACAAGAGGAAATCCAAGAAGAAGAACTTACCTTTGGAATGTCACATGAGGAAATCACTGAAATGGTTCAAAATCTAGAGAATCATAAGATTATCAATATCATTATGAGACTTAACCCCTCACTATACATGCTTGAATTGGAAAAACAAGGAGCTAAACTCCCTTCTAATTTTGATGTAAGTACTATTGTGGAAACATCTTTTGGGATCACACCCCCAATCTCATCCACCATCCCCATCTCATCTACACCCCCATCCCAAAGTATCACTCAAAATATCCCACAAATCACATCATCCATTTCTCCAACTCAACCTAGTGTTAACAAGGGAAGTGCATTTCTCAATGCAATAAAACACACCCCCTTGTCAATAATCAGGACTTGGATACAAACACCATCCTGGGACAAAACATACCCCAAAATCCATTGCACACATATGTCCCTGTCACCTTTCATGATCCAAATAACCCATCATCATCATTATGTGCAACACCCCAAACCTCTCTCCCCATAATCTCGCAAGGAGAAGGTGACATGTTCGGACCATGAGGCATTTTTTACACTACACCATTTCCTAAAGAGATCACATCCCTCACATTTTCACCACTTCCACCATTGCCATCATCATACACACCACTACTTTGCTTGCAGCTTCCACCTCTACCAAATATCAATCAAAATCAAACTAACATCCCGAACACCAATCAAAGCATCACGTTAAACTCGCAAAACTTGTCATCGACATCACAACAATAGATGACAACTAAAAAAGAAATCACCACATCATCAAACACCCCCTAACATCTCAAAACATGATCTCTCAAGGACCAACCACATCAATCACACTATCCACCAATAAAATCCCAATCGTCAACACGACAATGCCTCTCACCAGCACAACAAACACCATTCTGAATCCACCACCACCACCAAGCTCCAATACATTGAGCCAATAAAGTATGGCATTACAAGCAGCTCAGCAAGCTACTTATCAAAATTCATTCCTACAAGTACAAAAACAAAAGGCCACACAACTAGCTGCTCAACAAGCCGCACAACTAGCTGCTCAGCAAGCCGCTCAAGCAACACAAGATGCTCAAGTAGCCCAAGCCATATTACAAGCACAACAAGCACAATAGGCTGCTCAAGCCCAAATCTTATTGCAACAACACCCCCAAACTCAAGCACAGGCTCAAGCACAAGCTCAAGCATAGGCTCAAACACAAGCTCAAACTCAAGCTTAGGCGCACGCCCAATATCAAGCACAACAAGTGCAAGAACAAGCATAGTATCTTGCACAAAAACAAGTAGCACAACAACAAGCATATCAGCAAGTGGTAAAACAATACCAAGAGCAACAAGAAGCAGCCCAATTAGCAACCCAACAACAAGCACAACAATAGGCCCAACAATAGATAATCTTGGCACAACAACAACAAGACCAACAATAAATGTTGTTTATACAGTAGCAAGTGCAAGAATACATGGCCCAGCAGAATGTGCAGATACCATCAAACAACCCACCCATCCAACCAACAATCGAACCACCTCATAACACCTTCATCCCACCACCTGATCCGCAAAATGATGTGACAACACAAATTAGGTTGCTCTCGCAACAAGTGCTCGACCTTGAATCAGGGAAAACCTCAAAAACATCTAGTAACTTATGTCCTTATCCATTCGACATAATCCTTTTGATGAAACCATTCCCGAAGGTATTTGAGATTCCCAAGTTTAATAAGTACCGTGGGATGGGAAACCTTGAAGATCATATCAAGGAATTCCAGGTTCATTGCATGGAAGTCACATATGTCGATACCTATCTGATGCAACTATTGCCTAGGATTTTGGCTAGCCACACTATGGAATGGTTCTCTCACCTACCTACAAGAATCAAGACATTCCAAGAAATCATAGATGCATTCATCAAAAATTGTGCATGCAATATCGCCATGGATGTCAGTCTTGAGGAACAATCATCTCTAAAACAAGGTAAGAATGAATCATTTGCTTCATTCCTACAACGATGGCGATCCAAGGCCAATCAGAGTAAATGGGTCATGCCCAAGGAACAACAACTATGCACTATCATATCCAACCTTGATGGCCTCTTGGCATTCCATCTCAAAGTCCAAGGGATCACCACGTATGACCAGTTGATTTCCAAGGCACACAGCATCGAACGATCCCTTATAACACAAATTGGAGGATCAACTTCATACCCCGAACAACAGAACAATCATCCACCCACCAATTACAATGACAAACCTCACACATGGGCAAGAAACAAAAATATTACCAATGATGGTGTCATCAATGCTAAAGTTTTCATTAGTGCCCCTCAGTAAAACACACCCATGCCACAACAACAAATCCAAAACCATCATCAAGCAAACACAACACAACAACCAAACAACCAAGCAATCAATAACATCAATGACCAAAGAGGATTGCCCCAACGAAATAATAATTTTACCAAATGAAAGTACACTACTCTTGGGGAACCACTTGAAGTCATCATGAAGAAATTACTTAAAAAAAGCCTCATCAAGATTGCCACCTATGAGAACTACCAAGAACTAGATGTTAAACCTCCTTGGTACAATGAAAATTAGCTCTACGACTTCCACAAAATCAAAGGGCACACCACGAACAGTTGCATGAGACTAAAGAACATATTCCAAGACCTCATTGATCAAAGAATCATAAACGTGGAATAGCCAAGAGGAAACCAGAACCTCAAAATATACACGAATTTGATGCCTAACCATAACAATAAAGTGAACAATAACACTGATAAGGGGAAAGGCACCTTCAAAAATGTGAATCATGTGTATGAAACTATTGTCGCCTCCCTAGATGAATACTATGTAGTAATCACTATCAAAGGACCTCAAGCCGATTGTGGAATTACCACAAGAGGCAGAAAAGTTATATCACAGGATCATCTCAACCAAACATAACCTTCATGACCAATTCAAGATTTGTTCCCAATGGTTACAATTTCCTTGATGAGATAAAAAGAATGAAACACAAATCTCCATCATGGATTTATTAAAAATATAATCCACCCACAAGAAAATCCTTGAGGAAGCATTGGCTTCATCCACCATCCCCGCAAATCTTGATGCAAAACAATTCCAAGCTATGGTCGGCAACATCATCACTCCAAACCTCCTTACATTCTCCAATTAGGACTTTCCCGCTCAACCATCTCATAACCATGCACTCCATTTAGAGGTCCTAGTGCAGAAAATAAAAGTCAAGAGAGTCTTGGTGGATGGAGGTGCAAGCTTGAATATTTTTTCCCTCAAACTCATTAAGCAGTTAAAAGTATCAGAGGATTACATCGACAAAGAAAAAATTATTACAATAAGAGCATATGATGATCAAGAAAGAGTTTCCCAAGGCACAATCAAAATCCCTATTCAAGTAGGGCCAACTATCATGGAAACCACCTGTCAGGTCCTGGACCTTGACTTGCCTTATAACATTCTCCTAGGACATCCATGGATTCATGCAATGCAAACGGTGGTATCAACTTTCCATCAATGTGTCAAATTCACATATGAAAGACAAGAGGACACCATCCATGGAGATCCTAAACCATTCTCCTATTGCAAGAACCTTGAGGAAAAATACTACAAAATCCCTCAAGTGCCTAAAAATGATGAAGGCCCATCAACACCGTACATTGATCCAGCCACTCTTGCTTCCACTTCTACGACAGATACACCTACCATTCCCACCATCCCCACCATCTTTGATATCAAGGTCATCATCCAAGATAATGGTTGTGGAAACTACATGATTCCCAAAAATTCTTGGTAGGAGAGTTACCACAATCTCCCAGATCACGAGGACGTCCACAATCAAATGAATCCTCCACATCTCAAACATCCCCTGAAGAAAATCCCAAATTCATAAGTTGGGGAGATCTCAGTCGAGAAGTCATAGAGGAGAACCCATATCATCTCCTATACCAAGATAATAGACTAGCAATTGATCTATCAATGGATGACAAAAGCAAAGGTTTGCAAATGATTCTCACAATGGGCTATAATAGAAACCAGAGACTTGGGAAAAATGACAATGGGCTTATAATACCTATCATTCCGGAGATGCGAATGAGAAATCTTGGCCTTGGATGTACCCCTCCGAGTATAACCATATGTGGCTGAATTCCTCTAGTTAGAAAGGTCAATAATCCTCCTCAGCTATCCACAAGCAAACTTCATTTACCTGTATCTATAGGTCGAGTCATAAACAACTTCATATTTGATATAACTAACATCTGTAGTAGTAGTGATGATGAGGATCCAATAACCAATCTACCTTGGCTCTTCGAGGATACCACCCTTCTCATGATTAGCACCTTATCCTTTGATTTAGACCATCAAAATCATGAAATTAGCCTAGTTTACCCCCAACTCATCGATTATGACCAACAAGGACCACCAATTCTTGACACATTCAAAAATGATGAGGCACTCTCAGAATTCATGGGACTACAGGATAACATTCCATGTGGGGATCAAAAAGCATCCATCATTGAGCTAGATACACATGCATACTATGGGGAAACGATTGAATCCCTCAGTCGCAAAAGTGAGAAATTAAGAATATATCTAGGTCCTTGAGTGAAAACCACACTATGGAACTCTCTGACCCAAAAAAATTAAAAAGAAAGGACACATCCAATGGTGAAAACCTCTTCGAGGCACCTGAGGATGTGGGATTCAATCTTCCTTTCAAAGCTCTCCATTAGGAAAAATCAGTAGTCTTAGCAAAAAAGTGCAATCTAGTTAATCTAGGAACAGAGGAGACCCCACACATCACATTCTATGTGAATTCATTACTATGAGAAGAACAAGAACTCCTAGCAGGCTTCTTGAGAGAAAAACAAGTTAACTTTGCTTGGAGCTATGTTGACATGCAAGGGCTTGATCTAGAAATTGTAGTTCATCACCTAGCAGTATACTATAAAGCAAAGCCCGTTAGACAAAAGCTCAGGAAAATGCACCCTCAAACCGCCCTGCTAGTCAAAATGGAACTAAAGAAGCTATTGGATGCAAGATTCATTTGAGTAATAGATTATCTAGAATGGGTGTCAAACTTGGTTCCCATCTCAAAACCCGATGGGGGCATTTCCAAAATACAATTTCTCGTTGCCCAGCATTGACATGATCATAGACATGACGGTGGGACACAAAATGCTTTCCTTGATGGACGGTTTCTCAAGATACAACCAGATAATGATTGCTAAAGAAGACCAACACAAAACAACCTTCACTTGGCCATTGGGGACTTACTATTGGAATATGATGCCATTTAGCTTGAATAATGTAGGAGCAACATACCAAAGAGCCTTGACATTAATCTTCCATGACATGATCCATAAAACTGTCAAAGATTATGTCAATGACATACTAGCCAAATCCAGAAAGAGGAAGGATCACATAGCAACTTTGAGTACTATTTTTGATAGGCTGGAGGAATACAAGGTCTGATTAAATCCAAAGAAGTGCATTTTCGGTGTACAATCAGGAAAGTTGCTAGGATACATAGTGTCAATGAGAGGTATTGAGGTAGACCCTGCTAAGGTAAAATCAATCCTTGAGATGGAGGCACCCAAAAAATTGACACAATTGAGAGGTCTCCAAGGTAGGCTTCAATCCATTCGAAGATTCATAGCACAGCTAGAAGAAAAACAGAATCCATACTCTCACCTACTTCACAAGGGAGTAGCATATAAGTGGGATAACAAGTGTGAAGAATACTTCAATAAGATCAAAGAATATCTTCTTACACCACCAGTCCTCATGCCACCAATCCCAAGAAAGCCATTAATTCTCTATGTGTTAGCAACAATAGCAGCCCTTGAGCTCTCCTAGCTCAGCATGATGAAAATTGGACAAAAAGGGCCATCTATTATATCAGCAAAACAGTGGCTGGTCATGAGTTAAATTACTCATTCATTGAGAAAGCATGTCTAGAAATAGTGTTTACGTAATAGAAATGTAGACATTACATTTTGGCACACAAAATAAAACTCATTGCCAAAATTGATCCTCTCAAATACTTAATGTCAAAAGCAATGCTCACAGGAAGAATGGCTAAATGGGTCATGATACTATCAGAGTATGACATTGAATATGTGGAGTGGAAAGCAATTAAAGGAAAAGTCATCGTAGATAAGCTTGCAAAAGCACCAATCTATTAAGAGAATCCTTTCATCTCAGAATTTCCAGATGAATCCATCTTCAACCTCAACATAGCCGACTATTGGAAACTTTACTTTGATGGATCATACACGCAACATGGATTAGGAGTTCGTGTCTTCTTTATCACCCCACAGGGGGACTGCATACCTAGATCATATAAATTGTTGTTCCCCTGCACCAACAACATTGCAAAATACGAGGCTTTAACCATAGGTCTCAGAATAGCAGTGCAGTGGCATATCGTGACCTTTAGAGTATACGAAGACTCCCAGCTGATAATAAACCAAGTGAATGATGAGTACCAGACTAAGGATGATAAGCTCACTCCATACAAGAAACTGGTGGAGACTCTCAAAGAATCCTTTATCGAAATAACATTTGAGAAAATTCCCAAAGAAAATAACAAAGCAATAGATGCCATGGAAATGATTGGATCCCTACTGGACATCCCTCACAATGTCCTAAAACATGAATTCTTCGTAGAGAAGCTTCTCGTGCCCGCATTCGAGGTACCAGAATCAGAATTTTTGTGTGAAATCGTTGGTCCTAGTGATCCCTAGTACCATGACATTTATACCTACCTGTGAATAGGTGTCATACCTGTTGACTTACCCTCAACCTTAAAACAAACCTTTGTTAAAAAGGCATTCTGATTCATCATCCGAGGAGATACCCTGTATCATAGGAGCATAGAAGGAACCTTATTATCCTGTTTAAACATTGAGGAGGCATTGACCACTTTAACTGAGGTGCATAACAACATCTATGGTTCACACTCGAGGGTGTTGCCACAATAATGGGTTACACTTTTTGGGACATCCTGATTTTTTCCTGAAATCATATATTTTTTGAAAATACAATGATTTATGACTTTAAAGGTTCCATTTAAATTATTTTAATTAAAGAGGGATTGATCAAACCCCCTTGGATAGAACCTTGTTAGATTTAAACCATACCTATAATCGAGTCTCCTCTACACCTATCAAAATGCTGATAAAAAACCACTTTTGATTTACCTTTTGGGTGATCAAATGAATTCATTTAAAATTTATTTTTTGTAAGCCTACAACCCTTATTATAAGCTTCCCAAAAAGTATAATTTTAAATATGTTTAATTTGATTATTATATTTATTTTTTTATTTCTTGTGAATGTGGGATTTTCAATGAACATCAAGTTCTTTATTTCACACATACGAAAAAAATAGAAAAATAGAGAAAAAAATTTATAAAAAATACATGTCCACTAGCTATTGATGTCCTTATTCCAACAAAAAAAGAATAAGTTAATTCAAATGAATACAAAAAAAGTTATGCGTGCTGAAGTACACCTCTGTCCAAATTATAATTATGCTGACTTGAACAATTAATTAAAAAACAAATATGAAACAAAATATTATGAAAAAATATCCATCCCCTAGATATTGGTGTGAAAAAAAATTATTTTAAAAATTAGAATTGTATCCTATCTATAAAAAAAGTTACGTCAGCCGAAGTAAACATCACTTTTTAAAAATGTTGATTAGTAGAAAATATAAGTTATTAAAAATTACATAAAATGATTCACAATTTATTTTTTAATTTTTTTAAAAAAATATAATTAGAATCTACACAAAATATCTAACAAATAAATAGTTTTATTCACCTTAAAAACCTTAATGGTTTAGCTGCTATAGGTGTAAGAACGTGAATGTCTAGTGAAAAATCTTGATTTTAATGTCAAGTTTGGCCAAAAATTGTAACCCATTATTGTGGGATCACCCTCGAGTGGAATGACCCTAGCCAAAAAATTTCTAAGGATGGGGTATTATTGGCCTATAATGGAAAGAGAAGCACACGGCTATGTCAAAAGGTACCTACAATGCCAGCAACATGGGGACCTCATCCATGCTCCAGCTCAAGAACTTCATCCCATCATCACACCATGACCCTTTATGCAGTGGGGACTTAATCTCATTGGAAAAATCACTCCCACTTCATCTAATGGCCACAGGTTCATCATAATCACCACCGAGTACTTTACCAAGTGGGTGGAAGCCATACCCATGACATGTATAACTAGGAAATAGATATCAAAGTTCATCCAGAACTATCTCATTTGTCACTATGGTGTCCCACAAACCATTATCTCAGATAATGGGACACCATTCAAGAATTAGGATGTCCATGACTTGTGTGAAAAATTTAAAATCCAACATCACTTCTCCACCCCATACTATCCCCAAGGTAATGGCCAAGCAGAAGCCACTAATAAAACCATTTTGAAAATCCTCAAGAAAACAGTCAATGGCGTAGGTCGTGACTGGCATCTGCAGCTCAATCCCACCCTCTAGGCCTACCGAACAAGCATCTGCACACCCACTGGTGCTACCCCCTTCTCCCTAGTCTACAGATGAGAAGTAGTACTCCCCATTGAGATCAAGCTCCCATCACTAAGAATATCATTGAAAAACCTCATCATGGATGAAGAATACCGAGTATCAAGACTAAGTGAGTTGGAGCTACTGGATGAGTGGTGTATAGATGCTTTAATTCATTTGTAAGTCTATCAAAACAGACTCAAGAGGAGCTATAACAAGAAAATCAAAAGCAGGACTTTCCAAGTCAGAAAACTGGTACTAAAGGAGAATCAAAAGAACGTCCCAAATCCAAACATTAAAGGAAAATTTGAACCTAACTGGTTGGGACCATTTGTTATCACAACAAGCTATAATTTAGGGGAATATAAGTTATCAACACCTGAAGGGGAACCTCTGCAAGAGCCCATGAACAACTCTCACCTCAAAAAGTTCTATGCCTAATCTTTCAAGGTATAGAACCAAAAAATAAAAAAATGTCCTAAAGAAATAGTTACCTTGGAAAAAACCTGGCAAACAAGTGTCTTGGTGACAACAAAAAATAAAAAAAGCAAAAAATCCAAAAAAATAAAATAAAATCAGAAAAAGGATTAAAAATAGTAAGGAAAAAAATCGTCCTCTAGTGAAAACCACTTCGGTGGCACTTTGGACAAGTACCTTGGTGAAAACCTGGCAAACAAGTGCCTTGTGTAAATAAGCACTTTCCATCCACCAGGATCTTTATGATTTGTTTTGCATCATCCATCCATTACTTTTCCATCATCCATCGCATTCAGAACTCCATCCATCACCCATCCATTTGACATTTGCATCATAGCTTGGTCCTGTGTTCGTATCATGATCCCTCCTAGTACTACTCATCCCATTCCCAAGGTTAATGTGTCCTTCCTTTATCGGAGTAGTCTATTGCATCATGCTAGGGGCATGTTCTCATCGGATCGGATTCGTGTATATTCTTGAAATCCTAAAATCTCAGAAAATCCAAAAAATTAGAAAATCACCAAAATCCAAAAACATTCAAAACATATCAAAATCCCAAAAATAGGTCAAAAAGTCAAAAAAAAAGTTGTCTTGTTGAACTATGGGTCTCTGATCCTTGAACATAGGCAAGGTTGATCTTTGATCATCCCCCGAGACACTTAGGTCAGTCCTTTAAGATTTCATCATAATAAACTGACATTTCATCATGTATATCTTCATTTGTAAATTGGTCAAGTCGTTAGTCGAACTACATGGTCTCTGCGTGTATTTAACATAGGCAAGGCTAATCTGTTGATCAGCCCCCGAGGCCCCTAGGATAGGTCCTTAGGTTAGTCTCTTAGTCAAAATATCAGAAAACCCCAAAACATTGGAAAATAAAAAAATCAAAACATTTGGAAAATCCCAAAAAATACCAAAAATAGCCTCAAAACATTTCAGAAAACTCCAAAGACATCCAAATATTTGAAAAAATCCATCTATCTCATCTCGCTTTCACCCACAATAACATCACTCATAATAAACAATCGTCATCCTCAACCTTTGGTGAAACAATCAGAAACAAGTCTAGCAAGTAAAAATTGAAAACTCAAAACGTCAAGTCTCAGGTTTAAGTCGGTCAGTAAACAAGTTAATCAAATTTTTGTACCAATAGCTTATCAGTCATAAAATCAATCTCATCATTGTCTGATAAAATCATGTCCTAAGATGAATCCTTCCTACAATGGGCACCTTTTATTAGACCAAGCACTTTGGATAAATGAAATGACGTGCCACCATCCACTAATATGTCCTAGGATATATCATTCTGACAATGGACATCATCTATTGGCAATAAGTTTTGGTTCTTATCCTTCAAAACATAGTTTCCTTTGGCTAACGGTATGAAGAACATTAGCTTGTTTGTTTACGTGATTTTATCTTATCTTATTGTGCTCATTCCAAGGACCTCTTGATGATATCCAAACAAAGGATTTAGAGAGATAGGAATGGGAAAATGATCATTATCTTTTGTTTGTTGTGCTTGTTGGACATTCTTGTAAAATAACCTTGGCGAATATTTCTCTATTAGGTATGTATGGAGGGTGTTTTGGACAACTTGTTGACTATTGCATTGATAGGTTATGCCTTTCCGTGTTTTGGTCTGAGATGTTTGAAACTTCTAAAGTGCATCCTAGCAAGGTTTCCATATGTCAGGTGTGAACAAGAATACTCCTATCTTTTTGTCAAGTCAAATTCCATCACACTAAGTACAATGCCATCCTGGTTCTCTATACCTTGATGCATCGTACCGCGTGTGTTATCAAACATAAGAAAATTGGCCCTTTGAAAATCCTAACTCCTCGGCAAGTAGTCATCATCATTTGCATATTCATCATCTTATGTCTTGTTGGAATGTCTTATATTCTTCCATCCCTTCTTGTTCTTCATGCTAACAAGGTACTATGATAGTTAATCATCATCATCATCGATCTTGCATCCACAAATCATTAGCATATTGTATAACATACCATATAGGAAACATATGCATTGCATCTCCATCATCATATAAATATGTTACTATAAGCACTTTTCATAAATAAGCATATCCATTTTTTCAATCACATTGCATCCATTTTTCATCACATAAACCATCACATAACATTCATTTGCATAAACATTTCATAATCATTTTCATATTACCATCTACTACATAATCAAACATAATAGGTACGTGAGCACTATAGATAATCCATCACATTATAAGCATACATATTCATATAGACCATCTCATAAAAACATTTATTATGTCATCACACGAACATCATAAAGTCATCTTTCACATTATATTCACTTTGCATAGCATAAAGAATCAACATACTACTTTGCGTTAACATACCATTTCATATAACACATCACATCACAATAAATACATCACATACATCTCACAATCATCTAACATGTTTAGGATAATATATATTTGTTATTCTCAACATCTTAAAACCATCTCATTTTCAAGGCATATCATATAGGGCATGACCATTTCATTCACATTGCATCATACATAATCATAAAAACATACATATCGTCCACCATTCATCCATATCATATAGAACATCTCATAAATAGCCACATCGTAATCATTTTTGAATTTCATTTTAAAAATCACTCCATACCAATTTTCATATCACATCATCTATCTCACATGCATTAAATTATGATGTAGAGCAAGATGATTTCAAAATTCAACTTATTAGAAAATATTTCACAACAATGGGTTTCAACTCATTTACCCATTCTACAAGGCAACTTTCTTGACAATTTCCTTGATTTCAAGATACCAAAATAGAGTTAAGGCACAAAAATTCTTGTAGAATCAGAAAAACACATTAAACAATAGAAAATGACGGATTTAAAACCATTTCCCAACTTTGACAACTCAAAAATGTGAACTTCTAAAAGTAGATTGTTCAAATCAACGTTTAGGCCCATTTAGACCCCTTCAACAAGCAAATTTATATTTCCCAAGCCATTTCTCTTTGTTACCACTTCATACAAGTATAAATAGGTTTGAAAAACCATTAGGAACCTTCACCCAACCTTTTTTCATGTTATTTTAACAAACTCTAGCTTTAAACCACCATTTTCATGCAAAATTCACACAAAATCACTCTTTTCCAGCCTAGGGCCTCCTTGAAACCTTATCAAACATTTACATACACCCCTGTAACTTTGGAATCTCAAATAAAATGTTAAAAAAGACCTACAAACCAATTTTCAAGAGTTTTCAATGGTGGAAACTTAAGATATGAATTTTTCTTCAAAATTGGAACCTTCATTTCTGAATAGGGCTGCTGGGAAGATTCGACCATTAGACCACTTAAACGACCTTTTAAAAATTTCTGGTAAGAACAAAAAACTTCATAAATTGAATTATCTTTCCATAAATGTGAGTTTTAGGGCCGTAATAAACCGTACAAGTCCGTACAACTCTCTGGAACAACAGATTTCACTGAAAAACACAGAAAAATGGAACTTTCATTTTCTTCATTTCACCAAAATCTTCAACTAACTTTGAATTCGACCATACACATTGTTTATAATCCTTAAACATCAAAACCAACCTATCTAACTGACCCAAACCAACCTCCTAACTATTTGACTCCACCATTTGCACTTTTTTGCATTTTTACAATATAACAACTTTTTACAAAATATGCATTTTTCGTATTTTTGACTCCAAAGACCCCCCAAACAATTAAAATGCTATTAGATAGTCCCAATGGACCCTAAAACATCTAAATCAATTGACTCTTATTGCAAATTTGAAAATTGACTTTTCATGTGCCATTTAACAACATTTGACATTTTTTGCAAATTAGACAAAAATGACTACATAACTTATCCAAATACCTATAAAATGACTCAAATATATTAAAATGGTCTTGAAAGACCTTATTTAATGACCCCTAAGCACTCTTTAAACATTCATTATATATTGGCCTCATGGAGGCTTGAATGCAACAAGGTGCTCCTTCACCATTCTCCCCTTGAAGAAAAAACTCAAGTCCCTTGAGGGAGAAAAATGTAAAGCACCTGCAAAAAGAAATGAATCTTCACCACCTATAATCACAAAAAGTTGCATCTTCATTTTGACCCATGGCTTTGTTTTCCTTGAAATCATAAGCACAAGAAGTGAACTGTGTCTTCCTATCATCATATCATCCTGTGCATGCTCACACTCATCTATACACTCTATGCCTTGATTTTCCTTCTGCTCTATCAACCAAAATGTCTCTACATCTGTTGTCTCAAAATAACCACAAACTTCTACATGGATAAAACTGAAAATGCCATTAGTCTCATCATGAAACAATGAAGTAAATATCTCATTCTCATACCTTGGTGGCTCAATTTGTAACTGCAAATCTATTTCACCTCTGTCCTCTTCTTCTTTAGGTGTAGGCACCAAATCTTCATCATCTTCTTCTACCTTTACCATTGAATCTTCTACTACATTTGTTGTCTTCATGTCCCAAAGGTCCATTTCTTGTGCATATACCTCAACAATATCATCTATACCTTCACTCTCATCATTAGAGTACCATATATAACCTACATCATATCCTTGAAAATCTACATATATCTCATTAGCAAACAAATCTGCAACATTGTCATTATCAACCTTATTATCAACAACATCTTGAGGTTCATTACCAACCTTATCAACAACCTCAACAACCTTCTCTACTTGTTTATCAAAAATTTCATCAACTACTTGATTACCAACAACCATATCATTCATTTCAACATCAATGTGTTCTTCAACAATCAAAGAAGTTTGTTCATCTTCAAACATAATTAGGATATCATGTATCTCAGCCTGTAACTTGCTTTGCTCAACAAAATTTACCTTTGCCTCATTTGCTTCCATCTTTGCTTGTCTTTTTCTCCTTTGAATAATCTTCTCAATAGGCCATGTGACCCCTTTCTTGATCTTCAAGTGCCAACTTGTAACTCTTTTGAGCAATTGATCTATCCTTTGCTTTAATTCTTTAATCTCTTTTTGCCTCATCTCTTCCTTTATTTTTTTCCCTCTTGTTTCTTCTTTTTCCTCTCATCCTCTGCCAACAAATATATTCTCAATCTTCTCACCAAATCCATTTTCACAAGCAAGTCTCTCCTTGCTTCTATTCAAATTTTCTCCGCCTTTCCTTGGCAACAATCAGATTCTTTTTAACCTGCACACAACCACAACACAAAACCACAAACCAAAACTAACCTAGACCTTTTGCTGGGCTCTGATACCAATTTGATGTAGAGCAAGAGGATTTCAAAATTCAACTTATTAGAATATATTTCACAACAATGGGTTTCAACTCATTTACCCATTCTACAAGGCAACTTTCTTGACAATTTCCTTGATTTCAAGATACCAAAATAGAGTTAAGGCACAAAAATTCTTGTAGAATCAGAAAAACACATTAAACAATAGAAAATGACTGATTTAAAACCATTTCCCAACTTTGACAACTCAAAAATGTGAACTTCTAAAAGTAGATTGTTCAAATCAGCATTTAGGCCCATTTAGACCCCTTCAACAAGCAAATTTACATTTCCCAAGCCATTTCTCTTTGTTACCACTTCATACAAGTATAAATAAGTCTTCGAAACCATTAGGAACTTTCACCCAACCTTTGTTCATGTTATTTTAACAAACCCTAGCTTTAAACCACCATTTTCATGCAAAATTCACACAAAATCACTCTTTTCCAGCCTACGGCCTCCTTGAAACCTTATCAAAAATTTATATACACCCTTGTAACTTTGGAATCTCAAATAAAATGTTAAAAAAGACCTACAAACCAATTTTCAATAGTTTTCAATGGTGGAAACTTAAGATATGAATTTTTCTTCAAAATTGGAACCTTCATTTCTGAACAGGGCTGCTGGGAAGATTCGACCATTAGACCACTTAAACGACCTTTTAAAAATTTCTGGTAAGAACAAAAAACTTCATAAATTGAATTATCTTTCCATAAATGTGAGTTTCAGGGCCGTACTAAACCATACAAGTCCGTACAACTCTCTGGAACAACAGATTTCACTAAAAAACACAGAAAAATAGAACTCTCATTTTCTTCATTTCACCAAAATCTTCAACTAACTTTGAATTCGACCATACACATTGTTTATAATCCTTAAACATCAAAACCAACCTATCTAACTGACCCAAACCAACCTCCTAACTACTTGACTCCACTATTTGCACTTTTTTGCATTTTTACAATATAACAACTTTTTACAAAATATGCATTTTTTGTATTTTTGACTCCAAAGACCCTCCAAACAATTAAAATGCTATTAGATAGTCCCAATGGACCCTAAAACATCTAAATCCATTGACTCTTATTACAAATTTGAAAATTGACTTTTCATGTGCCATTTAACAACATTTGACATTTTTTGCAAATTAGACAAAAATGACTACATAACTTATCCAAATACCTATAAATGACTCAAATACATTAATATGGTCTTGAAAGACCTTATTTAATGACCCCTAAGCACTCTTTAAACATTATTTTATATATTGGCTTCATGGAGGCTTGAATGCAACAAGGTGCTCCTGCACCATTCTCCCCTTGAAGAAAAAAACTCAAGTCCCTTGAGGGAGAAAAATGTAAAGCACCTGCAAAAAGAAATGAATCTTCACCACCTACAATCACAAAAAGTTGCATCTTCATTTTGACCCATGGCTTTGTTTTCCTTGAAATCATAAGCACAAGAAGTGAACTATATATTCCTATCATCATATTATCCTATGCATGCTCACACTCATCTATACAATCTATGCCTTGATTTTCCTTCTGCTCTATCAACCAAAATGTCTCTACATCTGTTGTCTCAAGATAACCACAAACTTCTACATGGATAAAACTGAAAATTCCATTAGTCTCATCATGAAACAATGAAGTAAATATCTCATTCTCATACCTTGGTGGCTCAATTTGTAACTGCAAATCTATTTCACCTCTGTCCTCTTCTTCTTTAGGTGTAGGCACCAAATCTTCATCATCTTCTTCTACCTTTACCATTGAATCTTCTACTACATTTGTTGTCTTCATGTCCCAAAAGTCCATTTCTTCTACATATACATCAACAACATCATCTATACCTTCACTATCATCATTAGAGTACCATATATAACCTACATCATATCCTTGAAAATCTACATATATCTCATTAGCAAACAAATCTGCAACATTGTCATTATCAACCTTATTATCAACAACATCTTGAAGGGTCACTACCAACCTTATCAACAACCTCAACAACCTTCTCTACTTGTTTATCAAAAATTTCATCAACTACTTGATTACCAACAACCATATCATTCATTTCAACATCAATGTGTTCTTCAACAATCAAAGAAGTTTGTTCATCTTCAAACATAATTAGGATATCATGTATCTCAACCTGTAACTTGCTTTGCTCAAAAAAATTTACCTTTGCCTCATTTTCTTCAATCTTTGCTTGTCTTTTCCTCCTTTGAATAATCTTCTCAATAGGCCATGTGACCCCTTTCTTGATCTTCAAGTGCCAACTTGTAACTCTTTTGAGCAATTGATCTATCATTTGCTTTAATTCTTTAATCTCTTTTTGCCTCATCTCTTCCTCTTTTCTCTTCCTTTATTTTTTTTCCTCTTGTTTCTTCTTTTTCCTCTCATCCTCTGCCAACAAATATATTCCCAATCTTCTCACCAAATCCATTTTCACAAGCAAGTCTCTCCTTGCTTCTATTCAACTTTTCTCTACCTTTCCTTGGCAACAATCAGGTTCTTTTTAACCTACACACAACCACAACACAAAACCACAAACCAAAACTAACCCAGACCTTTTGTTGGGCTCTGATACCAATTTGATGTAGAGCAAGAGGATTTCAAAATTCAACTTATTAGAACATATTTCACAACAATGGGTTTCAACTCATTTACCCATTCTACAAGGCAACTTTATTGACAATTTCTTTGATTTCAAGATACCAAAATAGAGTTAAGGCACAAAAATTCTTGTAGAATCAGAAAAAAATATTAAACAATAGAAAATGACTGATTTAAAACCATTTCTCAACTTTGACAACTCAAAAATGTGAACTTCTAAAAGTAGATTGTTCAAATCAGCATTTAGGCCCATTTAGACCCCTTCAACAAGCAAATTTACATTTCTCAAGCCATTTCTCTTTGTTACCACTTCATACAAGTATAAATAGGTCTGCAAAACCATTAGGAACTTTCACCCAACCTTTGTTCATGTTATTTTAACAAACCCTAGCTTTAAACCACCATTTTCATGCAAAATTCACACAAAATCACTCTTTTCCAGCCTAGGGCCTCCTTGAAACCTTATCAAACATTTACATACACCCCTGTAACTTTGGAATCTCAAATAAAATGTTAAAAAAGACCTACAAACCAATTTTCAAGATTTTTCAATGGTGGAAACTTAAGATATGAATTTTTCTTCAAAATTGGAACCTTCATTTCTGAACAGGGCTGCTAGGAAGATTCGACCATTAGACCACTTAAACGACCTTTTAAAAATTTCTGGTAAGAACAAAAAACTTCGTAAATTGAATTATCTTTCCATAAATGTGAGTTGCAGGGCCGTAATAGACCGTACAAGTCCGTACAACTCTCTGGAACAGCAGATTTCACTAAAAAATACAGAAAAATGAAACTTTCATTTTCTTCATTTCACCAAAATCTTCAACTAACTTTGAATTCGACCATACACATTGTTTATAATCTTTAAACATCAAAACCAACCTATCTAACTAACCCAAACCAACCTGCTAACTACTTGACTCCACCATTTGCACTTTTTTACATTTTTACAATATAAGAACTTTTTACAAAATATGCATTTTTTGTATTTTTGACTCCAAAGACCCTCCAAAAAATTAAAATACTATTAGATAGTCCCAATGGACCCTAAAACATCTAAATCCATTGACACTTATTACAAATTTGAAAATTGACTTTTCATGTGCCATTTAACAACATTTGACATTTTTTACAAATTAGACAAAAATGACTACATAACTTATCCAAATACCTATAAAATGACTCAAATATATTAATATGGTCTTGAAAAACCTTATTTAATGACCCCTAAGCACTCTTTAAACATTCTTTTATATATTGGCTTCATGGAGGCTTGAATGCAACAAGGTGCTCCTGCACCACATTATCATTTAAGACAATATAGATTTGTTATTCTAAGCATCTTAAAATCATCACATTTGCATCAACATACATAAATCATCATATAGATTACATAATCATAAAAACGTACATATCATCCATCCATATCACATATCATATAAATCCATTTGCATATCATATGTCATTTATTAGAAGCATAATATAGATCTATTAGTCTAATAATCATCACATAATGCATAGACCATCAAAAAAAATGCATCCATATATACATCGCATAACACCATAACATTATTGCATAGCATATAAAAATAAAACCATTCATAAATGAATAATAAATAAATGATATGTTAGCTCTCAAAAATGTAGGCGAAAATCCTCAAGAGGTTTCCAATCTCTTGGTACGTTTCAGGGTAATAGACAAGGTCAAAATATTTAGACCTACTCTTCAGGTGCTGCCAGACCTAGGCGGGTGTACCTATATGAATGAAGCAGACTTAATGTGCTTATCTCTCTTGAAATGTTTTTCCCACAATGGCAGATGGGAGTGGACAAACAAAACTAAATTTGGTATAAATTGTATAGCAATATTCAAAGCTAAATCCTAATATGTTCAGTTAACAGATGTAAAGAAAATGAATGAATCTAAATGGTGAAATGTAGAGACTAGTGCCTTATTGGTATGCGGAGTCAAATGAAATAGAAATGGGAAACTTATTTCTGGAGAATACTCAAATTGTTTGGTATATGTTTTGTTTATAACTTGTATAAACATGAAAGACTATGATTACTAAGCTCTTCTTAATAATCTAGATGAATTTCCCTGATTACTGTGATTAATCAGAATGATTTAATCTTTTCTTGATAGAACCGATCAACCGACCACACAGATACAACAAATGTGCACTGATAAACTGAATATAAACTTGTTATATCAATTTAAACAACCAGAAAGAATCAATGTTGGAGACAACTTAGTAATACTTTCAATAAGCACAACAGACAACTGACACTAGAAATGAACAACCACATCAACTAATTTTCATTGATATCTCCATTTGAAATCATGCACCATAGTCTCTGATCTGAAAATTTTATTCTACTGCATCCATTTTTAATCTATCTACTGTATCAAATCTCTAATCTAAAAAATCCTATTTTACAATCACAATTGAATATTTATACATTTGCATTTGAAAAGACACATCGCTTCGAAATCACATGTCGGCGAGCAACAGTATTCGGGCTCTGCCATTATTCACCAAGCATTTGCCGAGACATCCCGTAGTCACACCGAAGGCCAATGTTTCGCCGACAGTCATCCCTTCATCCTTTGTGTTTCGCTGTGACCTATGTTGTCGAGGATACATCCCATAGATCATATTATGTCCTACCGAAACATTTCCTTAAGTTCAATTTTGATCATCATGACAATATCATTCTCTCACCAATGAAACACTTCGGTGTGACAAACAAGTTGGCAAGACTTCATAACTTCATTCTGAAAGCCCTTAATAGAATTCCATTCACATTTTCAAAAAGACCCGATGTACTCGCTAATACATCACTCTAACGACCTTTATCTGGCCAATAAACCTCCTCATGCACTGGTCGGTGAGACACGACCCATTCGGTGATACCTCACCCAAGTGATATCACTCTTGCCGATATGATTTTTCTTCTGTCGTTGAAACAACGTGTGTGTCCTGCTGATAGGTGCCTGTAGATGAATTCCAATCGACGCAACATCAAATAAGTCTTGTTGATAGACCTACATAGGAGATATATTAGCAAAAATACACAATGGGTTAGGGAGACCTTGCTTTCTCATCCTGATAGGAATTATAATAAGGAATATTCAGACCTAGGTGGATTTTATAGGACCACAAGGCAAAATGTGAGCAAAATGTTGCAAAGAAAAGGCCTTTGTATTTAATGGTGAGGACTCATTTGGAGACTCAGGGGTATGAACAACTTGTGAAATTATTCAAAATTTTACTATTCTAAAAGTGGCTCTATCTAGGGATGAATGGTTGTGAAATCATTGCAAGGATCCAGATTTCGGGTGAGCAGACTAGACACAAGATGATGGGTTATATGAGTAAGATGGAATGGATGGAAATGGAGATGAACAAAATCCTAAACTACTGTGCATGGAAAATAATTTTAAAGAGGATTATCAAGGATTTTCCATGTATTGGCAACCCTTAATCCTTTGTGTTTCAACTTCACCTATTTTGAGTTGTTACGGTTTAAAATTCAAACCATAAATGATGGTTCAAGACCATCCAAAAGAAAGGTCCATATTTTCCCCTGTCAAACACTTAGTTTTTCCTTGAGTTCATCAAATTCTTCTTGAAGATATTCATGCAATCTTCCTTGTCATTGCTACTAAAATTTTTCAGAGAATCATCATGCTCAGCTTGGCCCAAATTCGCTTCCCCATTCTGTAGTTCAAATTCTCCATCATGGGACAAATCTCTATTATCTTCAACATAAAAAGTACATGCATATTCAATACAAAATTTCTCATTATCTTTCACTGCTATGTATTATAAAACATTCTCCCAGCTGTACTAAAATTTCATTATCCAAGTGCTTCTCTTGAGAAACAAACAATTATGTCATATCAATGTTGTCTGAGACAAACAAATCTGAAACCTTTTGTACCTCTTCGGTATCACCATTTGAAGATGACACTAGATTATGACTCATATCTCCAATATCAAGCATATATGAACCAATCAAAGCTAGACTTCTATCATCCTTGGTATGCAAATAAATTTCTTCTCCACATGAGTTAGAAATTTCAAAATCACATACCTCATCTTGAATGGACACAGGTTTTTGATCAACTTAAAAGGTTTCTCCATCATTTCAGGAAACACAGGAGTCATATGAATCATTGCACAAAGAAATTTCACTGTCAAAACTAATGTAAGCTAGACACAGGACTTTGAAGTCACCTTCACGTGCACATCTCTGGTATTCAAGAGTTAGCAAATCTGAAATTTTCTCACTACTTAGTGATCATGTTTCTCCTTCCCTATCACTACAGTTGTATCCTTCACTTTTTTCATCATCAAAAAGAGTTTCAAGATCATCAGAGAATGAAAAATCAGAAACATTACCAGCACAGTTATTTGTTCCATAATTCAACATATCACTTTGTTTTTCTGAGAATATTTCTTCCTCACTATAAAGCGGATTTGAAAATACCTCTTCTTCATCAAATGTGTCTTCATGGATTTCAACTGCGGCTGGAAGTGATACTTGTTCACTATCAAATGGATCCACATTTTCCATTGCTTCTTCTTCTTGATTATCACAAGAACTGCAAGAATCACCTGATTGCAGATCAAAATCCATAGGTTCCTCTTCACAATCTAAATATTCATTGGATCCCTCATAACCTACACTGCTATCCCTATCACAATCTATTATGAAAGAGAGATCTCTTGTATCTTCATCTTCATCATGCAGGCTATCATATGAGTCATTCTGACTTGCACCTGTCTCATCTTTTATTGGCTACAGTGTCTGATCGATTTCCTGATACTCATCCATGATATCACCCATGTATTCATACCTTTTACTCTGCATGGTATCAATAAATTCATTCACTAGATCAAAGGTACATTGTTTTGATGACTCTGGACAATAAACTGACTTAGGCTGCCTTGCTTTACAAACTGTTCAACAAACATGGTCCTTGTAGGCCTACAATGAGAAGGTATTTGCATACAAATTTTTGACATTCTGTTGTATAGAGGAATTACACCTTCTCCTTCATGTTTCCTTATGTTGAGAAATGCATCCAAGGGGGAAATTTTGCATCCTGATTCTATGATGGAGTCTTGGCCTTGAGTATATACATACTCATCTTATTCTTCAAATTGTTGATTCCGACATACATATTGCTGCAAGTTCTGATTTTCTTGAATCTCTAATAACCCATGGGAAGCCCAATTTAGTGCAGAAAGATTTCCATATTTCTCAAGAAATTGATCCTGAAATCCTTGGAGAGAATCAATAGAAGCTATTGGTAAGCTATTGAACCAATCCCTAGCTTCATGAATGAGTGACATCATGAATAGCCTCATATGTAAATCTTCATATGGCACATCCAAGTCTTCAATGAAAGCATTGAAACTCCCCAAATGATCTTTAGTAGTAATTGCACTACTCCCTATAAAATTTGGAACAAGACCTCTCCAACTGCCAACCATAGGGTAAGGGTACTGTTGAAACCCTATCAAGTCGAATTGTTTGATCATTGTTATGTCTTGATGGGGGGGAGCGTTAGGTGGGTACTGATACTGGTATGGTGGACTATTGTATTGTGCATGATGGTGTTGACCATGAGGTGGCTGTAGTGAATAAATGTTTTGTTGTGTATGATATGCATTACCTATATTGTGAAAATTCCCAATTGTATTATCAGGAATTTGAGGGGTCCAATGCCTGCCTGCATTTATGTATTCATTCTTGTCCAATTGCAGCCTTTTCTTTTTCAATTCTTCAATTCCTCTTATCAATTGTTGTTTTTCAAAATATTCTTTTGTTCCATACACAAATTCCATTCTTCATCAGGTTTTTACCAGAGTCACCACCTACTTTTCCAAAAGTAGGAAAATGTTTCCTTTTAAAATTACTATTTTTGATCTTCTCCCCAGTGGAATCACTTTTTCTGAAACTTCTCAAATTACAAATTTTTCTTCAATGACTCTATATGATGGTCCTCAATCGTATTTTCTAAAATAATCCCCAACAGAGTCACCAATTTGTTAGCTCTCAAAAACGCAGGAAAAAAGCCTCAAGAGGTTGCCAATCTCTTGGTACGTTTCAGGGTAATAGACAAGATCAAAAGATTTAGACCTTCTACTCTTTAGGTGCTGCCTGACCTAGGTGGGTGTACCTATATGAATGAAGCAGACTTAATGTGCTTATCTCTCTTGAAATTTTTTTCCCACAATGGCAGATGGGAGTGGACAAACAAAACTAAATTTGGTATAAATTGTATAGCAATATTCAAAGCTAAATCCTAATATGTTCAATTAACATATGTAAAGAAAATGAATGAATCTAAATGGTGAAATGCAGAGACTAGTGCCTTATTGGGTATGCGGAGTCAAATGAAATAGAAATGGGAAACTTATTTCTGGAGAATACTCAAATTGTTTGGGATATGTTTTGTTTATAACTTGTATAAACATGCAAAACTGTGATTACTAAGCTCTTCTTAATAATCCAGATGAATTTCCCTGATTACTGTGATTAATCAAAAGGATTTAATCTTTTCTTGAAAGAACCGATCAATCGACCACACATATACAACAAATGTGCACTGACAAACTGAATATAAACTTGTTATATCAATTTAAACAACTAGAAAGCATCAATCTTGGAAACAACTTAGTAATACTTTCAATAAGCACAACAGACAATTGACACCAAAAATGAACCACCACATCAACTGATTTTCATTGATATCTCCATTTGAAATCATGCACCATAGTCTCTGATCTGAAAATTTTATTCTACTATATCCATTTCTAATCTATCTACTGTATCAAATCTCTAATCTAAAAAATCCTATTTTACAATCGCAAACGAATATTTATACATTTTCATTTGAAAAGACACATTGCTTCGAAATCACATGTCGGCAAGCAACAATATTCGGGCTCTACCATTATTCGCCAAGCATTCACCGAGACATCCCGTAGTCACACCAAAGGATAATGTCTCGCCGACAGTCATCCCTTCATCCTTTGTGTTTCATTGTGACCTCTATTGTTGGGGAGACGTCCCACAGATCATATTATGTCCTACCAAAACATTTCCTTAAGTTCACTTTTGATCGCCATGACAATATCATTCTCTCACTGATGAAACACTTCGGCATGACAAACGGGTTGGCAAGACTTCATAACTTCATTCTGAAAGCCCTTAATAAAATTCCATTCACATTGTTAGCAAGACCTGATGTACTCGCTAAGACATCACTCCGACGACCTTTATCTGGCCGATAAACCTCCTCATCCATTGGTTGGTGAGACATGACCCATTCAGTGAGACCTCACCTCGGTGATATCACTCTTGTCAATATGAATTTTCTTTTGTCACCGAAACAATGTGTGTGTCCTGTCGATAGGTTCCTGTAGATGAATTGTAATTGGTGCGACATCAAAGAAGTCTTACTGATAGACCTACAAAAGATATATATTAACAAAAATACACAATGGGTAGGGGAGACCTTGCTTTCTCATACCAATAGGAATTATAATAAGGAATATTCAAACCTAGGTGGATTGTATGGGACCACAATGAAAAAAGTGAGCAAAATGTTGTGAAGAAAAGGCCTTTGTATTTGATGGTGAGGACTCATTTGGAGACTCAGGGGTATGAACAACTTGTGAAATTATTCATAATTTTATAGTTCTAACATGATACACATCACATCATATCAAAATCAACATCATCAATATATATATCATCGGGTAACTGTCATTGTACAAAATAATCAGATCACTGTACATGTCTATGTCAATAAGTACAAAAAGGCCCAATGGGCTATCAAAAAATGAGCCCATATGGCACAAAAAAATGGTATCTCGATCAAAATGAGGCCTACCCTTCTGTCTGCTACCCTCACCTCTATCACCATGACCCTCTACTAGTTTGTGGCTAGTCTGCTACAAGTAATCTGGGGCCCAGTCTGCTCTGGGTATGACCTGATGATAATGCAAGCTATAATAATCTGCCTCTCGAATGGCCTCCCTATAAGAATGAAGAGGCACTATGCTCTGAGAGGAGGAGGCTGCCATACTCTCTAACTGTTGTCTCTGGCCCATCTCTATGGCCACTTGTAGCTCTGCAGCCTACCTCTGCAAAATGGTCTGGTCTCTCTCGACCCTAGCCTGATCCCTCTCTTCCATCAAAGTTTGAATCTGAACCTACAGCTATACAATCTGTGCATCTCAGGGATCTAGTTGTCTTGCTGCCTATGCTAGTGAGGGCTACCCACAGGGCTAATCCTCACACTTAGCTCGTGGTGGTGCATCTACCTGGTCCTGCTACCTAGCTAGCCCCTGGTCCTAATCCTGTATATGTACATCTTCTTGCACCAGCTGAACTAGAGCCCTGACCATCTAATCCTACCGCTCACCCTCTCTCCGTCCTCGTCCTCCCCCTCGATCTCCACCAAGTAGAGGGTGCTCCTGGAACTGTCAAACATAGGGGTGGCTGAAACAGGCCTGTGTCACTCTTGGATCTATGGGCCCTTAAACATATACCCACGGTTGGGCCACCAGCTGTCTAAAACTATCTACCACATCGGAGGTAGGAATATATCACCCCCACGAACCCTACAATACTGTACAAGAAAATATAGCCATGTAGGCATCATCTAGTTGGTCCTCTGGCTCACCAAAATGATATTGAATATGCCCTGGTAGGTATCTCTCGACCATTGTATGCTCCTGCCCCTACATAAAACAGTCCTAGTGGGGAAAGAATTACTGTTGTACATCATCGGCTCATCCGGGTCGACCAAGGTAAGGGTGCCATGTAAAAACCTGCATATCATCCAGGACCCTCCTCCAATGAGGAATCTCATGCTCGCCCATTTGTGTAAAGGACACATCATCTCTGTAATGCCACACTAGGGGATCATCAGGCCCCATTGGCATTGGAACGACTTATGTCCAAAGAATGAAGATGTGTTCCCATGCACAGACGTGAAGAAGCATAACACCTACTCCAAGTGCTCTTCCATCGAGGTAGACGTACTCATGCAAATCCTTGTAGAGGGAGGTTAGAAGAACAGGCCCTCAAGAAAAATGAACAAGCTTGTCACACATCACCATCCACTCCAAGCAGAGCCCCCAGCCAGGACTGAAATACTGGCCTCATCGATTTGGGGCAACAAGACCTAAAATGATGGCCACTACCACCAAGCGAAATGGTGACATGAGCATCCTTTGGCAATCTAGCTCTATCTGGCCCTCGCAAATTATAACATCCTCTGTAGCAAGGACTGTGTGACAAGCATCCTGTCCGGCATCCATATCGTGAATAATGCGCCACCCATGTATCGGTAGTCTAAGGATGCACCACACATCCTCCAAGGTGACGATGGCCTCACCAGTAGGAAGGTGGAAGGATGAGGTCTCACTATGCCATCTCTCAAAAATCATTGATATCATCCCAAGGTGGGTCCGCACAAGTGTTGCGTAAGCAATGTACCATAGTCTCATATCCCACAGCCGATCCTACTCCTTGTCGCTCAGATCTCGCAAGTAACTAAAAATATCCTACGATCTATGCTCTTGAGAATAGAGCTCCCTCACCGCATCTTGCATCAGGAAAGGTCACCATGTTGAAACCTTTGATAAATTTTATTCTAAGCATACAAAAATCTAGCCTAGTGTCGCTATCTATGAAGGTGTTGCATTTTGAAATTTGCAAACAATGACACTGGGACTACCAAAGTCTCAAAATGGACCACCACGGTGCACTTTTCTGAAAGCAACGCAGTTTGGAAAAGACCCTAGTTTAAAAGTCCACTGCTGTGTCAGACTTTGAAATGCCCCGCAAGAGGTAGCATATGTGTCAGAGTTTGAAGTTTGTTTCCAAACTCCAAACTCCACCGCAGTGGTGCATTCCATGATAGTGGGTCAGTTTGAACCACCAAGCAATGTAGTTTGAATTTTGTGCAACGCTATATAGCACCGTTGTAGAGAGGCTAAGTTTAAAAGGATTAAATAAGCACGAAAAATGAAAAATGAAGCTCAAGTAAGGATCACTTACCGGTGCCCCAATGCCGAGAGGCCGCTGGTATGTCCAGACTCAATCAGAAATATGCATCGGAAGCTATCAATGTGCCATCTCACTGGAGTATCAGAGCTCAAATCGCAAAATCGCTAAGAGACTATGTGTGAAAATCAATCGAAAGTGAGCCCTCAAAGCCTTTTTAAGCCTAAAAATTAGGGTTTTTTCACCCTGTTTGGCTATCCTGCTAGAGTTTTGAATTCTTGAAACTATTTTTGTCTGGTTGAGGCCAATTTTACATCATTTTATTGCATTTAGACATGTTTTTGGCCTCCTGGAGCCTTTCTGGACCCGTCGAGCGCCTTATCCTCTTTTTTCGCGAGATCGCCCAAAAATCAAAATTTTCATCCAATCTCTCGAGGGGGTAGTATATTAGCATGTTTTCTCCCACTGGGGTAGTAGTGGGGCAAAATTTTGAAATTTTTTTTTTGGCTTTGATCGAGACCATTTATTTTTTGAATCAACGCAACGAGTGCATTGCTTCAAAGAGGGGCAAAATGTAAACGCGCAAAATGTATTAATTTATGTTGGACATCTGATTCTCATCACTAACACCATTTCATCCTAAATCATCCTTCGATCTAACCATTTAATCAAATTCCTTTATTTAATTAAATTCATCAATATTCCTCTCTTAATTAAATAAATCAATTATCTAATTAAGTCATCCTTTCTCGATAATTAAATCAATCAGTCTAATCTAATTATCCCTATTTAATTGAATAATTAATTTTATTTAATTAAATCTCTAAAGTTCATCCATTAAATTGAGTAAATTAAAATCTTATTTAATTTAATCTACCTTCATCCCCTTAGTTAAATAAATCAAACCCTTTATTTAATTAAATCTTTAAAATCATATTCTTCTCATATTTGATTTAAATCAATCCATAAATTTAAGTCAAATAGGTCACATCATTTAATCCTTCATTAAATTAATTAACCTTGATTAATTTAATCTCTTCTCATGTCCCATCCTCCATCTTTTGCCACTTGCACATGAAAATAGATTTATTTGATTTATTAAATCTCTATTTATCTTCAACATGGCATAAAGGAGGAATATTCTTCAAGTTTGAAATTCAAATCTAAATTGACTTTGTCCTTCCAACAAGGCATTCACTCCATCTTATAGGTCCTTTTGCATTGAGCCAAGTGGTCATAACTCCATTTGACTCTCCCTCCACCTTGTCATTAATACAATTTCAAAATTCAAATATTGGCATTTATTGGCACATTCATCAAAACTTGCACATCCTTGGCCCATTCACATTTGTACAAGTGGCACTTTTCCATTGGATGAAATTTAGTCCCACATTGCTCTATTTTGGGAATTCTTTCAAATTTTCATTCTATAAATAGAGAGCTCCTCTATTGTATTTGGCATCCACAACTTGAGTAAACTTACTATACTCAAATCTTTAGCAATCTTCATCCATACTTTTGAGTTATAGCTAGGTTATGCAGGTTTTCAACTTGGAGCATCCATCACTTTTCATCAAAGTGGATCAACTTTCATTACCAAATCACCATTGCATCATTGGAGTTGGGAAAGGGCCAATTTTCACATCAAATTGGCACCAATTCCCTCAAGAGATTAAGAGTTTTATTTGCTTTAGAATATGATTTGATATGTTTTAATCTTTGTTGTGTTCTTCATTTCATTTCCTTTTTGTTTTGCAACTTAAATGAATTTCTTGAGGAATCATGTTACTAACCTTGCATTTGATTTAACTTATTGATTATTTCTTGTGTATGTGCAAGTTTGGAGCCATGGTTCACAGAACCAAACTTTGAACTCATTGAAGGAGAACAAACTGATATCATTAGTAGTTTGAGAAGATTCACTTTTGAAACAAAAGAACCACCAACCTAATGGAGAAATATAGAAAATACCATAGACGAAGAAGAGGAACAAGCTAATATTGAGACTCGAAGGCTCATATTACCACCACCTGCATGGAAATTAATATCCTCCTTTTCTTCCATAAACTTGAACTTTTCTAAATGATCTCATGCAAAATAAGAATCCCTAAGAGAAGGTCTATAGGTCATCATTTCAAACTTAGTAATCTTACTCCAAAAGCTCTCAAGAAACACCTTTTAACACTTCACCAAAATAGAACCAAATTTTTATACTACTTCTACAAGTGTGTTTCAAGGAACAATCCATAATTTTATATGTTCTTTTTTGGTCAAAATCCTAGTTTTTTTTTTCATGATAACGAATATATCTAAAACATTGGGTCTTTAGGATTTGAAAACTTTAGAGGTCTAGTATGTTTCTCACTACCTTGGTCTTTTCAAACAAAGGTTCACTTTAGGTCAACATTGGGTCAAAAATTTCACTCACCCCTTCATCAAAATTCATCCTTCACTTCACCAAACTTTGCAAAAAAATTGAATACACCAGCACTTTTTGACTTAAAACATCTATCAAACCAACCCCTAACTTAGCTACTTTGTATGTGAAATGAATCATTTTCCATGCATTTAGTTAAGTTAGTTATCATATTTGAGCTAGTTTATCTTGAAGGTCACAAGTCTACCCTAGAGATTCCCAAGTTCATCAACATCCTTTATCCAAACATCAAAATATCAAACTTAAGTCAAAAGTATTGTCCCAAAATGTTTGCAAAGATCACTTTCCATATCATCCACCTTTTCATCTCCCATTATCATCATTGCTCCAAAAATACTTAGAGTGTCCCTTTTACCTAGATTTGAGTCAACTAGAGAGTTCAAACATTAAAAATCTCAATGCAACTCTCCCAGAGGTGACCCAAAATTTATGGTAAAAACAAGATCACAACACAAGAGAATCATGGAGAAAACCAAAGTCACATTTACCTCAAGTGATCCAAATCCTCTAGAATTTTATCCAAGAAGTCAGGTTACCCCATCACAACAACCTTCATCTCCACCAGGGCTATATGAGATAGAGGACATTACCAATAATCCATTTGGACTTACTAGGGAATAAATCATGGAGCATCAAGCCTTGGAAAACATAATTCCTAATTCCCCATCTTTTGTTGCACAGTCGTTAATGCAAGGCTTGACTTCATCTACTATTCTGACAACTCCATCCCTATAGGTGAATCAAACATCAACACCTACTATTTTTTGGATGTTGTGGATGTGTTGCTGATATGTGGTTGTCATTGATGTCAACACTATTAGCATTTGGTGTATCAGAGGTTGTATATGTTGAGGATATTGAGAGAATTGTTAAAGAAAGTGTTCCAGGTTCCCAGTGGAACTGTGTAGGCCATGAAGGCGTCTTGTTCTATGCACTGAATTTCAGCTACTATGGATTAAAGGGTTTTATACTAAGTGTATCTATATCATCTACCAAAAGTTTCAGAGGTTCGTGTATAGATTTGATCATGTTGTGGTCTAACAGTGTTTATGTGGTCTCTATCAGTTTTCCTGAGTAAATTTTTTGTGATCTGGAAAAATTAGTTGTTGCAGATGTTTCTCTATTGTTTCTTGGTGCTCTTGGATGTTTCTAGATCACGCTCTATCATTTTGGTATGTCCACATTGATTGGTGTGCTTGTGGTCAAAATTTTTTCTTGCATATATTCATTTTTTCTTGTTGTTGGCTAACATGTTGGTGGTAGAAAGTTGTGGATCTTTGAGGAGGAAGTAATTGAAGTATTTTTGTGTTGGAGTTGTTAATTTGGGTCTCCACTATGTTGTGGTCAACCTTGGTGGATTCACATTAAAAAATTTATTTTTAAATTTTGGCCGACATTGCAAATATATTTTATTTTCCTGGCCGGCTAAGTTGTTGATGAAATCTCATGATGCAGATATATAAGTGCAATTTTTTCATCAGTGTATTGTGTGGAAAAGGTGCTTCATGTGATGGGTGTGATCTTATGTTTGTATGTGTGAATATCATTTGTTTGCAAAGCAGAGTGTGAAGAAGATTGAGCAAAGTGTGAAGAGTGAAAAGAGAAGAAGTTTTCTATGCTTAATTGGAATTGTAATCAGGCTTGTGCAGAAGCTAATTTTTTAGTTCATACCCTCTAGATTTTAATTTTATTCTATATTGTTAGGAAGTGAGCCCCTTCTATAATTGAGTAGTGAGCTCTAGGTAGTGTGCTTGAATGCATGTGCATTCCCCTTTATTGATTTCATTATACCTTTAACAGGGTATAATCTTGTGGACTAACATCCAACATGGTTTTTCCCCTAAAAAGGTTTCCACATAAAAAATATTGGTGTTCTTTATCTCTCTAATGTGTTAATTGTTTATGGTTAATTGCTTATTCATCAGATCTTAAGTAAAGTTTGAAAATTTTATAAATATGTGACAACTGATTCACCCCCCCTTCTCAATTGTCTGTCCTTGTTTTTCCAACAATTGGTATCAGAGCAGGCTCCTCTCAAGAAGTGTAAAAGCTTGAGGTGATCCAAGATGGAAACATTCAAGAAGGATAGTCCAATATTTGATGGAACTTACTACTCACTATGGAAAGTTAGGATGTAATGTCACCTAAGGTGTATTGGTGAAGCCTACTGGAAAATTACAAAATATCCATATGTTATTCCTCAGAATGGTTCCTACACTACTGATGCGATCAAAGATGTCACTGGTACATTTTGACCCAAATTTTGACGAACGCTCGTCAAAATTTGGGTCAAAATGAACCAGTGTGTTGAAAACAATATCAGGGCTATTGAAGCTTTGGTGAGTGCTCTGACAGATTCACAGATGGAAAATGTTGTAGGACTACAAACAGCTCATGAGATTTGGATGAAGCTAGAAACTTTGTATGAAGGAGATGCATAGGTGAAGATGGCTAAGTTATAGAGTTTAAAAGGAAAGTATGAGAATTTGAAGATGGGTGCAGATGAAAATATCACTTCTTTTATGCAAAGATTAAATGAAACAGTGATGGGTATTACATGTGCAGGTGGTTCTCTAGATGAGAATGAAATTTTAGCTAAGATAGTCAGGTCCTTGCCTCCCTCCTACAAAGTGAAGGCTCGCGCTATTGAAGAGCTTAGATCAATAACAAATATTTCAAGAGACACACTGATTGGTAAGCTTGCTACTTTTGAATTAAGTGAATTTGGTGAATCTATTCCAAAGACTGAATCAACATTCAAGGCTACTATATTCGAAAGTAACAAGCAAGGATATGGTCTGAGAGAATGTTCCAGAAAGATATCCAAGTATGATGAAGAACTAAAGAAGCTTGAAGATAAAGAAAGAGAAGTAGAAGAATTGGAAGCACTGATTGTAAAGAAAGAAGGCAGAGGAAAAGGTAAGTATGAAGGAGTGTTACCTATTAAATGTTTTTCTTGTAGTAAAATAGGTCATTTTGCATCAAGATGTCTTGAAAAATTTCCTAGAACTAAGCCTAACAAGTCTAGATTCCAAAATAAATGTTACTTTGTTGAAGAAGGAGTAACCGATGATGAGTTTGATAAAGATAATGGAAATGAAGATGAATGCTTTTTCATTGCTACCACTGAAAATAGTCATGTGGCTACTGAATCTACTAAAGATGAGAAATATCTTGCAACCTGAGTTGAAGAAAAGGATGAGTGGGTTATTGATAGTGGATTCTCACATCACATGATTGGTGATAAAAACAAATTTGTAAGTCAAGAAGTATGATGGTGGTGTTGTAAGATTTGGAGACAACAATGCTAGTCTGATTCGTGGCAGAGGTTCTATTTGTTTTAGTGGTAAGGATAACACTAATGATGTTCTTTACATTGAAGGCTTAAGCACAATCTTTTGAGTGTTGTATATATGGTGGGAAAAGGCTATGATCTACAATTCAAATATGGAAGATGCAAGATACGTGGAAGTTCCAGCAATATGATTGCTACAGGAAAACAAAAAAGGTAATATTTTTCAACTAAATACTACTAGTGGGAGTTGTTTAATTTCTCAAGTAGATGAATGTTGGTTGTGGCATAGGAGATTGTGTCATGTAAATTTTGATAACATTGTTAAAGTAATTTCCACTCAAGTAGTAAGAGATCTACCTAAGTTAGTGAAGCCTGCTAACACAATTTGTAAGGAGTGTCAAATGGGTAAACAAACTAGAGTCTCATTTTGAAGAAAATAGTTTTATTCAAATGATTTGTTGGAGATGCTACATACTGACCTCTGTGGTACCTCCATATTCAAAAGTATTCATGGAGAAAGGTAATTTATGTTGATTATTGATGATTACTCTAGAATGATATGGGTTTCCTTCTTAAGATAAAAAATCTGAAGCATTGGAAAAGTTCAAAAGTTTCAAGGCTATGGTAGAGAATGAGAAAGGTTGAAAATCAAGTGTATGAGATCCGACAGAGGTGGTTAGTTTACCTCTAGGGAGTTCAACTCTTTTTGTGAAGAACATGGAATTAGAAGACATATATCTGCTCCCCGAACCCCTCAACAAAATGGAGTTTTAGAAAGAAAGAATAGAACAATTTTGGGTGCTGCTAGAACAATGCTAATAGAAGGAAATGTGCCCCAGATCTATTGGAGTGAAGCTACAAGCACTGCTTTGTACACTTTAAACGGGGTAAATGTTAATGGAAATTTTGGTAAGACCCCTTTTGAGCTATGGTTTGGCTACAAGCCTACTGTTAAATATTTTAAGATCTTTGGAAGCAAACATTATATCAAGAGAGATGATGATATAGGAAAGTTTGATGCAAGAAGTGATGAAGGAATTTTTTTAGGTTACTCTACTAAAAGCAACGCCTACCGATGCTATAACAAAAGACTAAGAAAGATTGTTGAAAGTGAAAATTTTAGAGTTGATGAGGATTCTACTAAATCATCTAGATATTATGGATATGATTCAGATGAAGACAATACAAACAAAGGGAAAAATGTTCAGACACCAAATCTACTTCATATTACTCCATATGTTCCAAAAAAGTAACCTCAATTCGTTCTGGTAAATCAAGTAAGTCAGGAAGCAAAAACAAGTGAAAGTGCAGAAGGAAGATCAGAAGAATTGGAAGCTCAAGAAAATTCCAAAACTCTAAGGTATGTAAAGCTAAATCATTCTGAAAACCAAATTATAGGAGATAAGAATAAAGGAGTGCAAACTAGAAGGAAGATTGCAAAAGAGTACTGCCTGATTTCTAGGATTGAACCTAAAAATGTCACTGAAGCCTGCCAAGATGAACACTGGATGGAAGCTATGAAGGATGAGATGACACAAATTGAAAAGAATGACACGTGGATACTGGTTCCCATAACCAAAGAAAAAAATGTCATTGGTACTAAATGGGTGTTTCGGAACAAGCTGAATGAACAAGGTGAAGTGGTCTAGAATAAAGAAAGACTAGTATGTAAAGGGTATTCTTAGATGGAAGGTGTTGATTTTGAAGAAAAAATTTCCCCTGTTGCCAGAATCGAAGTTGTTAGATTATTTCTTGCTTATGTTGCATGCAAGGACTATAAAGTCTATCAGATGGATGTGAAGTTGGCATTTCTGAATGGAGAACTAGAAGAAGTATACATTGAACAACTAGATGGATTTCAGCTAACTAACAAGGAATATATGGTTTGCTGCCTGAAGAAAGCTTTATATGGACTTAAGCAATCCCCAAGAGCCTGGTATGCTAGATTGGAAAAATACTTACTAAATCTTGGATTCACTAAAGTTATTGTTGATAGCAACTTATATTTCAAATTGGATCATGATAAAGAGTTAGTTATAGAAGTCTTTGTTGATGACATCATTTTTAGAGGAGATGACAATCTATGTATGGAGTTTGCTAATGAAATGAAGGATGAATTTGAGATGAGTATGATTGGAGAGATGAAGTTCTTTCTAGGATTACAAGTGACCCAGTTAGACAACGAAATTTTCATATCTTAGTCCAAATATGTGAGAGAGCTACTAAAGAAATTTGGGATGGAAGATTCAAAGCCTGTTGGTACTCCCATGGTGACCAAATGTAGGCTAACATAGAATGATGATTCTCCTAAGGTGAATCAAACTAGATATAGTTCAATGATCGTTGGATTGCTATATTTAACCCATACTAGATGAGATATTATGAATGTTGTATGTATGATTGCTAGATTTTAGGTTGATCCAAAAGAATCACATGTGACTGTTGTTAAGAGAATCTTCAGATATCTGAAAGGAACAATTGACTTTGGACTTTGGTATCCAAAGGATGATGATCTCACTTTGAGTGCATATACTGATGCAGATTGGGCTGGAGATGTAGATGACAAGAAAAGTACTAGTGGTGGTGCTTTCTTCCTAGGGAAGAAGCCAGTATCCTGGTTGAGCAAGAAGCATAATTCCATTTCTCTATCTACTGCTAAAGCATAATTTATTGTTGTTGCAAAAAATTATACTCAAGTAATATGGATGAAACAAATGTTGAAAGCTATCAAGGTGGTATATGAAGAGCCTATTTCCATATATTGTAACAATTCAAGTGCAATAAATATTTCAAATAATTCAATACTTCACTCTAAGACTAAACATGTATCAATAAAGTTTCACTTCTTAAGGGAGAAAGTGAATGAGAAAGAAGTTAGATTGGAGTATGTGCCTACCAATGAGCAGATTACAAATATCTTTACTAAATGTTGTTGAAGGATAATTTTGAGTATCTCAGAGGAATGCTAGGGGTAATCACCCCTCCTGATAAGAACTAAGAGATGCATTTACTTGCATCAATATGTGAGCTGCATTGCTATATTCTAATCCAGATTGATGTCTCTATGGCTGCTACTCAAGGGGAGTAGTCAGATGTGCAAATATGTGGTTTAGAGTGTGTATGGTTACCTTTTCCATTGATTTCAAAGGGGGAGAAGTGCAATGTGAAAAATCCTTTTAAGGGTCAAAGAGAAATTAAGCATAAGAGTCAAAACCAAAGGGAAAGAAAGTGTGTTGGGTTGATGGTATTTTTCACATCATGTGTTGCCATCAATTCCAAAGGGGGAGATTGTTGGATGTTGTGGATGTGTTGTTGATATGTGTTTTTCATTCATGTCAACACTATTAGAATTTGGTGTATCAGAGGCTATATATGTCGAGGATATTGATAAAATTGTAAAAGAAAGTGTCCCAGGTTCCCAGTGGAACTGTGCAGGTCATGAAGGCATCTTGTTATGTACGTTGAAGTTCAATTGTTGTGGATTAAATGGTTTTCTACTAAGTGTATCTAGATCATCTATCAAAAGTTTCAGAGGTCCACATATAGATTTGATCATGTTGTGGTATGATAGTGTTTTTGTGGTCTCTGTTAGTGTTCCTAAGTAAAGTTTGTGTGATATGGAAATATTTGTTGTTGTGGATGCTTCTCTATTGTTTTTTTCTGCTCTTGGATGTTTCTAGATCGTGCTCTATCTTTATGGTACATCCACATTGATCAATGTGCTTGTGGTCATAGATTTTTCTTACATATGTTTGGTTTTTCTTGTTCTTGGCCGACATGTTGATCATAGTGGGTTGTGGATCTTTGAGGAGGAATTAATTGAAGTCTTTTTGTGTTGGAGTTATTAATTTGGGTCTCCACTATGTTGTGGCCAACCTTTGTGGATTCACATTAAAAAAATTATTTGTAAATTTGGGCCGACATTGCAAATATTTTTTATTTCTCTGGTCGACTAAGTTGTTGATGAAATCTCATGATGGAGATATATAAGTGTGATTTTTTCATCAGTGTAGTGTGTGGAAAAGGTTCTTCATGTGTTGGGTGTGCTCTTATGTGTGTATGTGTGAATATCATTCGATTATAGACCAGAGCATGAAGAAGACCAAGCGAAGTGTGAAGAGTGAAAAGAGGAGTTTTTTGTGCTTAATTGGAACTATAATTAGGCTTGTGCAAAAGCTAATTTTTTAGTTCATACCCTCTGGATTTTAATCCTATTCTGTATTGTTGGTCAATGAACCACTTCTGTAATTGAGCAGTGAGCTCTAGGCAGTGTGTCTGAATGCATGTGTATTCCCCTGTATTGATTTCATTATACTTTTAACAGGGTATAATCTTGTGGACTAATATCCACTGTGGTTTTTCCCCTAACAAGGTTTCCATGTAAAAAATCTTGGCATTCTCTGTTTCTCTGTTGTGTTAATTATTTATGATTAATTTCTTACTCATCAGATCTTAAGTAAAGTTTGAAAATTTTATCATTCTATGACAACGGATTCACCCCCCTCTCAGTTGTCTGTCCTTGTTTTGCCAACACTATTGCAACTAGTCTTGTTAAATACATTGGTCATACTCTTCCATTTAAAAGTAGCACACTTGTGGATACCCTTGAAACCAATCCTCCATCCCAAACAACCACTTGGACAACCATTTTTCGCTCCTTCTATTCTCGAGGATCCCAAATAGCCATATAAACCACTTACACTTTATTACTCCACAACCACCTCAACTTATCGAGGACACCCATCTTCATCCATACCCATGAGTACCACAAGTGTTCCCAACATCATGCAGAGAAGTGTGGAAAAGTACCATAATTAGATCCAAAAGGGAAAGGAAATAACCTCATGTTGATCCAGGTGGATCCTAGAAAACCTCAAAATTTTACAATCTCAGAATCTCATGAAACTAGCATCATCATACAGAGCTCACTGACATGGTCCTGACACAACTTGAACAGGCTCAAAAGGAGTTCGTATGCAGAAGTTATGCACAGTCAAAGGTCCGATCAAACATGCAAATCAGGCATTCAAAAAGGCTGAAAATTGATCGTCTCAAAATGAGACAAAAATGACACCAAAATGTAGAGCTCGTCGTGTTGATTCTGGAACTATATTTAGTTTCGAAAATAGAGTCCATATGAGCAAAATAGAGCTGGTCAAAGTTTGTAGACAAAAAGAGTTGACCAATCAAAATGATGACATCATCATGGCGTCAGCATGGTGATGTGGCAATTGGTGACGTGGCAAGAATATATGACATGGCATAAATATGGATTAAACCATATTTGTTAAAGAAAAAATATATATAAAGTGGGCACCACCTATTAAAGTGGGATGCCACCTAAGGAATAAGGGGCATCCCACCTTATATGGGAAGTCTCCCTTGTCTTTAGGGGAAAAACTTAAAAGGAGGAGAGGATGGTGGGATCACCACCCACCATTTTCTCTAAAATATTTAATTGCTTTTTCAAAGCCTTAGAATAAGGCTAAATCCCTTTTTCCTAGGGGCCTAAATTATCCCATATTTTTAGAGGCCTAGAATATTTTCTTTTACACGGAAATATTAGGAATTGTATTCCTAAATTAAGGGATCAAATAAAACCTTACATAAAATATTCCCTAAATAATAGAGAATAAATCCATTCGTAACCATTCAAATGGAAAGAGAATTATTTTGAGGGGATATTATCCTTCCAAAAATTATTAAAGGAGGATATTATTGAATTTTTTTCTTGTTATAGGAGATATGGGTATATTTTCCAATAATATGGTTTTAGCCCATATTAGCAAATAAATTTGTATAAAAGGGGGAGAGTTTTGGCTTGAAAAAAGCAAGTCTACTTGGAGAAATAATTCCTTTGTGAGAGTTGAATTCTTTTTTAAAGGAAGAATTGCAAGGTTTTGTTATACACCAAAATTGTACAAGTGAGAGAGATTGTGAGGAATTTTGTGTAGGTTTTTGAAGCTTGAATATTGTAAGAAGGCATCTTCAGGTGCTTGGCGATATTAATAAAAGTGGTCCAACATTGAGAAGCGGACCCGAAGACGTAGTCCTAATTGGATGAACTCCATTATCAACTTGCGTCTGATTCTTCTATCTTCTGTCTTATTATTCTTCTATCTCATGTCTTACATTCTCTCTTATTTTCTTTCCAGTATTTTTGATTTGGCATTTAAGTTCTAATTACAACATTTTAGTAATTAGTTAATTTCATTGAGTTCTATAAAGGATTAAGTGAACTTAGTCTGTAATTTCAATGGTTAAACAACATAATCATGCAATTTTGTCTGGATCGGGGAAAAATTGTAATTAGGATTTAATTTACAAGTTATTTTGTAAACCTCTAACTACAGATCAAATTGGTATCAGAGCCCATTTTGCAGGAAATTGCATAAGTGAATGCTAACTAGGTTGAAATTGAAGCAAGGTGAAGGTGCACTTACAGAGTTCAATCCTGAGATCGGGAAACGAAAGCCATCAAAAATGTTAGAAATGGTAAGTGAACATGAAGCTCCAGAGCTTGATGAGAAAGCTTTCCAGAAAGAATTTCTTGAAATGAAGGCTATGGTGGAAGTTCTTTTCCAAGAGAGACAAGAGTGACAAAAGAAAAAGGAAAGCAAGGCTAGAAAGAAGGAGGAAGCTGAATCCTCGTTGAAAGAAGACAAAGGTAAAGGAGTAGGAGGTGGTAGTGACCCTCCTAAACCTCCATCCCCGTCTTCCTCATCTTCTTCATCTTCATCTTCTTCTTCGTCTAACTCTTCCAAAAAGAAACAACCTGTGAAATTTGAAGTTAATTCACCTTTTTTGAAACTTGATGTTAAATTTTATTTTCCAATTTATAATGGAGAACTAGATGCAGAAAAACTTGATAATTGGATAAAAAAAACTGAAGTTTATTGTAGAGTTCAGAAGTTTACTAAGGATTCTCAAAAAATCCAATTAGCTACTATTCACCTAGGAGGCACAACTTTAATTTGGTGGGAGAGTAGAACACAGGAGGATCTAAGTTGTTATGGAAAAATTATTTCTTGGTTTAAGTTTATAGCTGCATTAAAGAAACAATTCTATCCATTAGGGCATATGCAAAAAGCAATGATGAATTGGCAATCATTAAAGCAAGAGAAAGGACAAAGTGTGTAAGAATATACACAGGATTTTAGGAAGAGGGCTTTAATGTTGGGCATTCCTTTATACATGCAAGAAACTTCGTTAAAGTATATAGGTGGATTACGTGAGAATTTGAAACATACTATACTTATGTTTAATCCAACTAACATTGATGAGGTTAGTGTGCAAGCTATCCATTTGGAAACAAGATCAAGGAATAGTCAAGACAATCTATTGTTGAACTCCAGTAAGCAGAAGAGCAACAAGAAATGGAAGGAGAAATCACAACAAACTGCTACTATAAAGAAAGAGGACGAGAAGCCTTATTGCTCACACTGCAAGAAGCAAGGGCACGAAGATGCGAAGTGTTGGAAATTGCATCCTGATCAGAAGCCTAAGTGGTTCAAGGATCGAAAGGGTAAGCAAAAGTCCACACCTATTGTGCAAGACCTTGGTATGGAATTTGGTGATGAATCAAAGATTTCAATTGTGGGTTTGAAAGGTAAAGCTTTTGTTGGTAATGAATCTGTCACTGATGTTTCATGTGCTTCTACTTCAAAAATTCATGTTGTTCCTGAAGATAGAAAAAGATGTGAATTGTTCCATATAAGGGTGATTTCTAAGAACACTAAGATTGATACACTGATAGATAGTGGATCCCAAGTTAATCTAATTTCAGAAGAAGTTGTTGAACAATTGGGATTGAAAAAAAAGCCACATAAAAACCCTTATCCATTAGGTTGGGTGGGAAATGATAACGAATTGTGAGTAACTAAGCAATGCAATTTAAGATTTGCAATAACATCTAAGTTTATAGATGAGGTTGAATTTGATGTAGTTCCACTTGATATCTATGGGATTGTGTTGGGTAGCCCATACTTGTATGATAGGAAAGCAGTCTTCTACAAGGAACATAATCAGTATCACTTGTTTAAGGAAGGAATTGAATACATTGTGCATTCTCATCTAATTAAGACTGGCAAGTCTTTTGTGACAATGGGACATTTGAAAAGGGTAGTTAATGCAAGCAATAATTTGGCACTTACGTCTGTACAAGAAGAAGTGTCATTGCATAAGAGCATGCCTAATTCTAAGGGTGTTCCAGTTATGAAAGACAAGCATGATATTGGTACATTCTTTTTCTCGTCTATAAATTCAATTTTGTTATTCAGCCTTCTACTTTTCAGCAGTGTATGGTTGGTAGTGGCAACATTGGATGTGGATGTGTATGTGGCTAATGTACTTAACAATATCGTTGCAGTTTTGGTTATTGTTATGATGAGTCAGGTATTCAGAATTCCAGCAAGGACAGATGATACTGGGTAAGTGGGGTGACATTTCCCTAGCTCAAATTGTACATAAAATAGACCTTTTGGAGGTCCAAAAGCTTCTCAATGGGGAGGAATGATCCAGGTGGATCCTGGAAAACCTAAAAATTTCACAATCTCAGAATCTCATGAAACTAGCATCATCACACAGAGCTCACTGACATGGTCCTGACGCAACTTGAATAGGCTCAAAAGGAGTTCGTATGCATAATTTATGCATAGTCAAAGGTCTAGTCAAACATATAAATTAGGCATTCAAAAAGGCTGAAAATTGATCATCTCAAAATGAGACAAAAATGACACCAAAATGTAGAGCTCGTTGTGCTGATTTCGGAACTATATTCGGTTTTGAAAATAGAGTCCGTATGAGCAAAATAGCGCTGGTCAAAGTTTGCAAACAAAAAGAGTTGACCAGTCAAAATGATGACGTCATCATGACGTCAGCATGGTGATGTGGCAAGTGGTGATGTGGCAAGAGTATATGACATGGCATAAATATGGATTAAACCATATTTGTTAAAGAAAAAATATATATAAAGTGGGCACCACCTATTAAAGTGGGATGCCACCTAAGGAATAGGGGTATCCCACCTTATATGGGAAGTCTCCCTTGTCTTTAGGGGAAAAACTTAAAAGGAGGAGAGGATGGTGGGATCACCACCCACCATTTTCTCTAAAATATTTAATTTCTTTTTCAAAGCCTTAGAATAAGGCTAAATCCCTTTTTCCTAGGGGCCTAAATTATCCCATATTTTTAGAGGCCTAGAATATTTTCTTTTACATGGAAATATTAGGAATTGTATTCCTAAATTAAGGGATCAAATAAAACCTTACATAAAATATTCCCTAAATAATAGAGAATAAATCCATTCGTAATGATTCAAATGGAAAGAGAATTATTTTGAGGGGATATTATCCTTCCAAAAATTATTAAAGGAGGATATTATTTAATTTTTTTCTTGTAATAGGAGATATGGGTATATTTTCAAATAATATGGTTTTAGCCCATATTAGCAAATAAATTTGTATAAAAGGGGGAGAGTTTTGGCTTGAAAAAAGAAAGTCTACTTGGAGAAATAATTCCTTTGTGAGAGTTGAATTCTTTTTGTGAGGAAGAATTGCAAGGTGTTGTTATACACCAAAATTGTATAAGTGAGAGAGATTGTGAGGAATTTTGTGTAGGTTTTTGAAGCTTGAATATTGTAGAAGGCATCTTCAGGTGCTTGGTGATATTAATAAAAGCGGTCCAACATTGAGAAGTGGACCCGGAGACGTAGTCCTTATTGGACGAACTCCGTTATCAACTTGCGTCTGATTCTTCTATTTTATGTCTTATTATTCTTCTATCTCCTGTCTTACATTCTCTCTTATTTTCTTTCCAGTATTTTTGATTTGGAATTTAAGTTCTAATTACAAAATTTTAGTAATTAGTTAATTTCATTGAGTTCTATAAAGGATTAAGTGAACTTAGTTTGTAATTTCAATGGTTAAACAACATAATCACACAATTTTGTCTGGATCGGGGAAAAATTGTAATTAGGATTTAATTTACAAGTTATTTTGTAAACCTATAATTACAAATCACATGAAAAATTAGCCTTTAACACAATATGGAACATCTTCATCTAATCCACCCATTGATACATCAAACACAACACTTTCCCAAAACACACCTATCCCTTCCATCACCAACCCACATCAAAACAATCCATTGATCACAAAACCCATCAACCGAGGTAATAATTTGACCGCATGTCAAACCCAAGGAAATCTCCAAAACATCAATCAAGGGAACCCTTTCAATCAATGGACCCAAGGTCCTAATGTGCCCTTAACATCACAAAATTTAACGATGGCATCCTCATTTTTTTTGTTTTTCCCCCAAATCATGAGAAATCAAATGGGACCTCAAACTTACATTCCTCTACCCCAATCCACAATCTTGCAAAGAATGATAAACCAAGGGAACCCCCAACCTCTCATCAACAACCCACTACCCACTCAAAACATCGCCACTCAAAACCCATCATAGATGTCCCTACAACCAATTGATCCTACATTACAAGCACAATCCTTAGTTGTACAACAAGAACAAAAAGCTTATCAACAAGCCATGCAACAGTAGTAATAGCAGCAAGTAGCCTTAGCAGCACAACAACAACAACATTCCCAATAGCAATCTGTAGTGGTGCATCAACAACATCAAGCCCAACAAGCAGCCTTAGCAGCTCAATAACAACAACAAGACTTACTAGCTCAACAGTGTACTCAACTAAAACAACAACCAAGTTCCTAATATAATACTCAACAAAACATCATCAATACAAATACATTAGGAACATATACATCAACACCTCAATCACCTTTACATAATCTCACACCACTATGCACCCCATACAACACCTTATCATATCAAAATCTCACATACAACCCATCTACCATCCCAACATATGTTCCTCCACCCAACCCACAAGATGATCTAGCATCACAACTCAAGGCATGTTCATAAGAAATGCAGGACCTTCAGATGGGAAAGACAAAGAAGCCCCATACACAAAACCTATGTCCATATCCATTTGATTGAAACATCGTAATGGTGCCATTTCCTCCCAATTTTGAAATCCCTAAATTAAATAAGTACAAAGGGAGAGGAAGTCCTATGGACCATGCCAAATAATTCAACATCATGTGTATGGAGGAAGTCTTGTGGACCATGTACAAGAATTCAACATCATGTGTATGGATTTTAATAGGTCCTGCTATGGATTGATTTTCTCAACTACCTCCTAGTATAAAAAAAAATTCAAGAAATGATCGATAAATTCAATGATCACTTCTCCTTTAATCTTGACATGGATGTAAGCCTAGAAGAATTATACACTCTGAGACAAAAAAAAGGAGAATATTTTGCTAATTTCTTACAACGATGGAAAAAAAAGAGCTAGTAAAATAAAGTGGCCTCTTCTAGATGAACAACAAGTGGGGATAATCATAGAAAATCTAGATCTGGATCTATCCTTCCACTTGAAAATTTAGTGCATTACCTCCTATGATGAGCTTGTCCCTAGAGCCCTTAGCATCAAGAGAGCTCTAATCTCACAAGGAAATACCCAAGCTTACAAAGACAACCACCCATCAACTAGTTCAAATGACAAGCCTCATTTTTGGGCTAAGAACAAAAACATAACAAATGATAGTGTGGTAGATGCTAAGGTAGTCCTAAGTGCTCCGAGGCCAAACAATAATCAAGTTGCTAACGTTCAACCAACTACACAACAAAAACCAACTCCTCAGAATAGTTAGATCAACAGTACCAAAACCCAATAAAGGCGAACCCCTAACAAGAACAACTATCCAAAACACAAGTAAAGACAACTATCAGAATCCATCGAGACCATCATGAAAAAATTGGTAGAATCAAACTTGATAATGCTTCCCAACTTTGAAAACTACCAAGAATCGCAGTATAAACCACCCTGGTACAACAAAAAAGATCTTTGTGACTCACAAAATCAAAGGACACAAGATAGAAAATTGCATGTAGATTAAAAATATTATCCAGGACCTCATAGAAAATGACACCATATCTATGGAAATACCAGCAGGTAACTAGGATCTTAAGATATACAAGAACCCCATGCTAGATCATAGGAAAGGGAATAATAATGGGAAAGCTAAGGATTACACAAACTTGCAATGTACCTATTCTAAAGTGGTCGCTTCCTGTGTTAGCGTCATTACTGTAGTCACCATTAAAGGGAATAGTCCAAAGTGTAGAGTCACCACACAACGTGGCAAAGTCACCATCCAAGGAGTACCATCTCAATCTAGGGAACAACCTACTTTACCAAAATCAAATCCCAACAAATACAATTTCCTAGATCAGTTTAAGAAGATCCCCGCATAGACATCAATCTTGAAACTATTGAGCCTATCACCCGCACATAGGGAAATCCTAGAGAAAGCTTTATCGGAATCATCTATCCTTGAGGACATTAATACAAATCAGTTTCAATCTATGGTAGGGCATATCACTAATCATCTTCTCACCTTCTTAGAAGAAGACCTTGTAGACACTAAAAATTGTCCCAGGCTTGCAATTTCTAAATTCTCCATCATTTTCCCTTTTGTCTTTGATAATTAAATAATTTTAATTATTTAATTATTTTCTAAAGTCATAATTCTTCTATTAATTAAATAATTTTAATTATTTAATTAATTCATTTTTTTATCATTATTCCTCCTTGATTAATTAAATAAATTTTATTTATTTAATCATGTCCCTAATTAAGTCCCCTTCTTTCTAAACTTAAATAAATTCTAATGTATTTAATTTTATCCACTTTCCACTATAATTAAATAATTATTTTATTTATTTAATTATTCATTAGCCTCTTCTCTCATAAATTAAATAAATTTTATTTATTTGATTTGGTCCACTCTCTTGAATTTTTAATTAAATAATTATTTAATTCAAAATGATTCCTTTTATCACATTCCTCTATAATTAAATAATTATTTTAATTATTTAATTATTCATTGGCCACCTAAATTAAATAATTTTTATTATTTAATTTCTCCTATCACCTCCTTATCCATGCCAATCTTATCTTCCACATCAAATCTTATCTCTTGACATCTCATTTAATATTGGCCCTTGATTGAATTATCTCATAATTCAATCTCAACCCTTCATCTTTATCATTTTCCCTAATTTAGCCCTAACCCTATTTCATACCACAACTTTCAATCTTGGCCTTTGATTAAAACATCTTATTGGCATCCAATCTCCACCATTCATTCAAATTTTTCTTTTCTATAAAAGACCTTACCCTTGTCATTTTCATTATCTACGCATATTATGCAAGTACATGTCACTAGTGTGAGACAACAATCATCAATATTTTGCTAGTCACTTATCATAGGCTTATTATTGCACACTCAAATATGAGGGAAATTATCATATTCAAGAAAAATGGAGAAGTGCAATGGAGGTGAATCAATGGTGGCATGAAGACTTGGTAATATTGTTTTATGTTTTATGTCTTTATGCTCATTTGTGCTTTGTTGTTTATTAGGGTTTGATTTATATGCTTTATTGCATTAACCATAATATTTTAGCCCTAATTATAGACCTACCCTCACAACCATCCCATAACTTTGCTTTACACCTTGAGGTCATCATTCATAAGAACAAGGTAAAAAGAGTCTTAGTAGATGGAGGTGTTGGTTTGAACATTTGTGCCCTTCATTTGATCAAGAACATATATGACCGAGAAGGAAAAGAGTACCACCATTAGAGCATATGACAACCAAGAACAAGTATCACAAGGCATTATTGCACTACCCATCCAAGTGGGCCCCCTCATCACGGAAACTACATGCCAATGTTAGACCTTGATCTTCCCTACAACATTCTTCCTAGCTAACCTTGGATCCATGCACTAAAAGTTGTAGCCTCGACCTACCATCAGTGTGCAAAGTTTCCTTTCGAGGGTAGAGAAATTTCCATCCATGGAGATCCTGAGTCCTTTTACTATCGCAAAAATCTTGAGGCCAAGTTCTATAAGATATACCAAATACCCAAGAATGACGAAGGGCCTACACCATCGAACTCATTTGTTGACCCATCATCCCTTGCATCTTTATTAGAGACAAAAACACCCATTATGCAAAATGTACCCGACATCAAAGCAGTGAGCTAAGATGATGGTTGTGGAAACTATAATCTAATGAAGAATACCTTTTTCTTAGGAGAACTACCTCTTTCTCCTCAATCACATGGGAAACACACATCTAGCAATAAAGAGCCCAATACAATCAAGATGGAAGCTACTACCTTCACCGAGTGGGGGGATTTGAACCATGAAGATGTTAATGAGGAAGATGTCACTACACTACTCTATCAAGATGAGTGACCTATCCCCGCTCTTCCCATGGAAGATGATAACAAAGGCTTGTGGATAATGAAGGGAATAGGTTATAACAAAAATGAGAAACTGGGATAGAATGATAGTGGTTTGCTAGAACCCGTCATTCTTGGGAAATGACTAAAGAATCTTAGCCTAGGTTGTACTACTAGCAAGGTCACCCTTATTGTCAAGGGTACTTCCACTAAATGGGCTGAAGCTTGCTCTCGATTATCTACATCATGTGACATGATCTTAGATGACTTCCCCCTTGATGTTGTTGACCTATTTGAGAATAACTCCCTTTTCATAATATCCATTACATCCTTTTCTCCAAACAATCAACTGACTGAAATATGCCTAGTATACCCACAACTAATTGACATGGACCAACAAGGACCACTGATTCTAGATTTATTAAAAAATGATGAAGCGATCTCAAAATTCATAGGGCTTTGGGATAACTTACCATGGGTAGATCACAAGGCAGGTTTTGACATAGATCTAGACACACGAGCATACTATGGGGAGATGATTGAATCCTTTAGTCACAAAATTGATGAAATGCAATTAACATGCAGATCTTTGAGTGAAAACCACACTGTGGCATGTTCTAATCCTAAAATAGTAAAAACAAAGGATGTATCTAAGGGTGAAAAACTTTTTGAGGCATCCAAGGATGAAGGATTCAACTCCCCCTTAGTGAAATGCATATAGAGAAGTCAATAGTGCTAGTAGAAAAGGCCACTCCAGTCAATGTGGGAACAAAAGAAGCACCCAAGTTCACTTTCTATGTTGAATCCTTGTTGGATGAAGAACATAAAAACCTAGCAGTATTTCTAAAAGAGTGAAGAACTAATTGTGCATGGTCATAAACTGATATGCTGAGTCTTGATCCATAAGTGGTTGTGCATCACTTAGCAGTCTATCCTTAATCCAATTCAATAAAGAAAAAATTAAGGAAGATGCACCCTCAGATAACACTCTTAATAAAACATGAGTTACAAAAGCTTCTTGACATTGGATTCATCCAAACGATACATTATCCTAAGTGGGTTTCAAACCTGATACCAGTCTCAAAACCCACTGGGGGCATCAGAATATGCACATATTTTAGAGACCTAAACAAGGCATGCCCAAAAGATGATTTCCCTCTTCCTAACATTGACATCATTATGGACTTAATAACTAGGCATGAAATGTTGTCACTCATGGATGGTTTCTCAGGCTACAATCAAATCATGATTGCCAAGGAGGATCAACAAAAAATTGCATTCACTTGTTCATGGGGGACATATTCTTGGAACATGATACCATTCAAGTTAAAGAATGCAAGAGCAACCTATCAAAGAGCAATGACAATCATCTTTCATGACATGATCCACAAAATAGTTGAAGATTATGTGGATGATATTTTGGAAAAATCAAAGAAAAGGAATGACCACATACAATTCTTAGGGCCCATCTTTGAAAAAATTGAAGAATACAAAGTAAGGCTAAATCTTAAAAAGTGTTTTTTTGGGGTTCTTTCCAAATTTTCACCTATAGCATGATTTGGTAAAGTTGAAGTAGTTTATTTTCATTTTTAGTTGAAAAGATTCTAACATATTTATGCCATGCTTAACCATTGCATATTAAAGCTTAAAAGAAACAATTCAATTGTTATTGTGCAATGTGTTACAAAAAGAAAACAAAGGATTCAATTTTTTCATTCAATACTTTACAGCATAAAAGAGAATACATGAATTGTAAGAAGCTTCTTTCATTCATATTGCAATTATTTCATTCATTTTACACTGTTTCATTCATTTTGCAAAGGAATATGCACAAAACTGAACAAGTGTTTCTTTTATAATATATTGGAAAGAAAGGAGTAATCAAATGTCCTACACAAGCTATGTGAGTAGTTGAACCAATACAACATAAGGAATATACTACGCATCTGAAGATAAAGAAAGGAAAAGAAGCATATAAGAAGAGACATATCCATCATTGCCTGATTAAAGTCTTGAGTTGATCTTCATTGCAACTTGCTCCTCCTTGCTCCTGATCTTTGAGTGAACCTACATCATGATAAGAAGAGTCATTAATGCTCCAGATATGAGTCTTCCTATGTGCCCTATCAACAAAAATATAGTACATCACATATGATGCATTGAATTAGTTGAAAAAACATCAGATGTATGCAAGAGAGCCTAAAAGATAAAATATCATAGGAACATTGAGCCTCATTATTTTTTATCTAACATGTTTGTACACTGTGCAAGTATAGGAGAAATCATGTTGTTGATTCATTTCTAAATACATCATAGAATGAGGTGCAAAAATGGGCTCCCACAAGGGTTGAGCCCAACGTGTTGCCCCTAATTCTCAAAAGGGGAATGAGATAGGAAACATATTCATAATGCTCAAATAGAAACATTTTTAGCTAAAGGAGTAACTCATAAAGTGACTGTAAGAGCCTCAAGCTCATTGCTCATTCATGACAATAAATTCAAAGAGAAATGAAGTGAAAATCATAAATAAGAAATGAGCTCATTCGAGTGCCTAAATTTAGTGCAAAACAAAATAAAATTCATCATTTTCCTATTGAAAAATTTATGTTGCTATCAAGAATTAGTGCTTATTGTTTCCATTTAACATTTTATTGTTGTTAATTATGTTGTTTGAAGTGTTCACATTGAGGGGGAAGCAAAGAAAGTGTTGTTTCTTATGCTTCTTATAATATGCAATGCCAACATGGAGGATTCATCGTAAACATGTTTCATTAAGGTACCTTACAAATAGTGCTTACATATAAGGGGCAATAAGAGTACATGGTTCACAAGAGTACTGAGGTGGAATGGTCATCAAGCATTCATTACATAGCTCATAATGGTGGGGTAGTGATCATGTGATTTATCAAGAGTGAAGGGAGTAAAAGGTATTGAAAGTGAAAAAATAAATAACAATAAAGTGAGATTGATTAAGTCATAACATGGAAGATGGATGAAGCTCATCATAAATTTGGGTATGAAAGTTTGAATGAGGCAATAAATTTTTCATATAGGAAAACATCATAAAGTCATGCTATTCATGTTTCATTGTTTCATTACTTTGATATGGTTCAACCTTGAAAGATAACACATAAAAGGATGGTTTGTAATTGGGTGTTTGATGCTTCTAAAGAAACAAGATGGTGAAAGGGAGTATTGTTTTGCACATTTTTCAAAATGCAGTGAACAATATGAACCACATTAAGAAAAATGAGAAAACACTGTTTGTTTTCTCATGGCCACAACTTGAGAAGTCTCTTTTTGTCTCACAAATTTCCAAGCCCACAAGGGTTTATGTAAGAAATTATATATACCAAAAAATGGAGAAACCCTCATACTTTCTTCAAAGATAAGAAGACCCTAAATTCCTTGTGAAGCCATGGCCATAAAAGCAAGAAAAACCTCATAATGAAAGAAATCATGGGTTGCATTCAAAATGCAGAGAAACAAATAACATTCATTATTTTGTTCATAATGAGCTCAAATCAAGATTATTTTTACAAGGAAATAAGAGATAAATGCAAAGTACAAAGCTTACCCATTGTTTGTTGTAGAAGAATACATTGCAATGCTCACAAAAATGAGCTCCAGAAATTCAATAATGGTGGCCTCAAAATGAGGAAAGGTGTTGATAGAATGGAAAACAAGATAAAAGACATCAGAAAATATGTCATGGTTGTGGCCAAGAAGGCCAAAAATGCACTCAAAATGGAGGTTGAAATTCAATATTGCATCAAAATAAACTTACCTCTATATTATTTTTTGAATATCTTCATGAAAATCTCTCCAAAGCAATAGTGAATTGCATATTTCGAGCTCAAAACCCTAATGGTGGTAGAGGCTTGGGTAGAGCCATTTTCTTCTCATGATCAATGTGAAAATGAGGCCAAAAAGTGAGGGCTTGAAAGTTTTTCTTTAGGGTTTTCATGCTTTACCCTAATTTGAGTTGTGATTTTTATCACATCGAATTAAAAATCAAAATTACTTCACTAATACCCTATGGTATTATGCTTTGAACATGTATTACAAGCCTAGGTCAGTTAATGCCTTGTTTATTTTCTTGACTTTTGGAGGAAAATCACATAATCGATGCCTTTAAGTTTTTATGATTTTTTCCTAAGTCTTGAACACCCTAGGGTCCCCTTATGACTATTGAGTAAACATCATGTGATTGGTTCCTTAAACTATTTTATGATTTTTATAAAAAATCAAAAATTAAAGATGTATTTTTGGTTTTGAAAAAACAATCAAAAGCTCATATTAAGAAGGTTTTTATTTTGGAAAAATCAAATCAAGTGTAAATCAAGGCCTTCTTTCTATAAAATCAAAACTGCAATGATATAAAACAATATTAAGATAATGTTTCTATAAATTATATTAATACTAGTTATTTTAAAATGTAGTTAAATGGTGCACTCGAGTTCTCTTGGAAACTTTCTTTTCAAAGTTTGAGTCTTTTTGAGCAAAATCAGAAAAAAAAGCAAACTAAACTTTCCATTTCAGCTTTCACTCAGAAATGGATGGTTTTTGACTCTTTTTGAGTCAATTTGCTTTGGAGGGAATCTTGCTACCTTTTTCACCTAGTTTGGATCAATTTTGGGCACTATTTTGGAGGCTTTTCTCTTGAGCTCAAAAATGGAATTCAAGTTTCTATTTCAGAGATATTTTCACTTATATTTTTCCATTCTCACTATTGGAGACACTTTGGAGATATAAGTTGTAGAAAAAAATATTTTTTCTCAATTTAGATTTGCTTCTTACTTTCTTTCTCACTTGCAAAAAGCTTTGTAAGCTTGATATTTGTACTCATATTTTTATTTTGGCATACTCCTTTAGTTTTAATAAAACTCCAGAGCATTCCTATCTCATGTTTTGTCTCATATTTATAGTAGCAATTTGATGTTCATTGTGATTAGAAGTACTAAATCCTTTTTATGTCTTGTTATTGTGAATCTGTGTGCAAGAATTTCATATGATTCAAGTTGTGTGTTGTGTTCAATTTTTTAGCCTTCATGCAAATCACTGTTGAGTTGTATGTTTTAGATGAGATTGTGAGAGTTAATTTTTTGAGAAACTTGTTGCAAGTGAAGTTATCAAAATAAGTTAAAGTTCTGATGCATCACCATTAGGTTTAGAATTTCATTTCAACTTATCTTTCTAAACCATTTCCTCAAAAAAATTATGTAGTTTAGGTGATTTTCCAGGGGAACCAGCCCTATTTGGAGATTCATTCTTTCCATAGGTCACCCACAACCTAAGAGTGTTTCCATGTTTTAATAGGAAAGTTAAGTCTAACTTAGCTAGGGTGCAATCCTGATTGAAAACAATTTTTGGCACACCTAGTGGAACTTTGAAACTTGTTTTCAAAGAAGTTTTTCAAGTTTTAAGCTGCTATTTTGGTATATGCAATAGCATTTCCAACCTTTATAGGTTTAAGTGTATACCTTGCAACTACATTCTTTTATTTTGCATGTAGATCTAAGTGTTTGTATGTTACAAAAATCATCTCTTCACTCCATTTTATAGCTTTACAATGAATGAATATGTCAATGCTTCATGAAAATATGTCATACCATCCATCATATCATGAAAATCATGCTCATATACCCTCTTTCTAGTCTGATCAAGCATATCATTATTTTGATTTTACCCCCAATTCCTTTGATTTTCAAAGAAATTAGCATGCAAAATATAATTACCACCCACCCACCCCTACTCAGCCTCCATATCAACCTTCATATACTCAAAACCAGCTCCAAGAGCATGAAAATGAGGAGATTGCAAGCATAAAGGGTATGTTGTTTGACTTCATGCATGACTTCACAAAGAATGTAGAGGATATAAAGAGGCAACATGAGTATAATCAGTAACAAGAAGAGATGACTTATTAGACATATCTCTATGAGCAAGGGTCAAAAACACAAAGGCATGAAGCCCAAGAAACTCCTACAGTTCCAAATCGCCTTGTTCGAGAAGATGTTCATAAATATAAGTTTCCAAGTTTTAGACAAAATGAGCCTCTTAGTATTCCTAAAGTTGAGATTCCAAGTTTTAGGAAAGATAAGGTCTTTAACTCCCCAAATCGATCTCTTAAGCTTGAAATCCCAAGTTTCAGAAGCCTTCATCCCTCGCAAGTTGAAGAAAATGATTAGTTTTAGCCTAGGATAGTAACAGAACAACCCCTTGAGCAATATTCTTCCTCGCAAGAAACCCAAGAAGATCCCCAAATTTACCCACTTGATGAATCTAAGGAGGAAGCCTTTGATTAGTATGTTGTACTCCTTTGGGTGAAGATTAGAAAGGTAGATCTATCCCTTTTAGCTATGGAGTGTTCTCAATTAGAGCAGCAAAAGATTTCCAAAAATGAGTCTTTGTTTGTTTTTATTGATGAGCTTCTTGGTTTTATTGAAGAGGATGAAAATGTTTCAGTATTTATCTCAAAGGATCAACCAGTGTAGCAAGATATTGATAACTATTTTGAGGTATCTAGCTAGTACAATGATGAGGAAGATGAAGAGTAGGATGATGTCAAACATTGTGGTGAGTTGTTGAGTGAAGATCATCAATATGATAATAGAACCTTGGATCAAGAAGAAGGGAATAATGATGAACCTATTTTGGAGCCCAATAGGCTTAGTGAAAGCTATCATGAGGTAAAGGACATCCCATTTTCATCAAAAAACTTGGAAAATTGTGAAGAAAATTTTCTTTGGAATGATCTTAAGGTCTCTATTACAAACTTAGATAATGTGCAAGAAATTGGTGTTGAACCTTAGTTTCTAGTTAATCTGTTTGATGAGCTTCCTAAATTTGAGTATGAAAGTGAAAATGGCATGGCTATGCCAAGTTCTAACCACCACAGTGATTAGGACCATTTAGATAAGGTGTTGATCCAAGAATAGATATGTGAAAGCAACCTTGATATGAATGATCAAGAGCTTGAGGAGGATCTATTTCAAGGTGAAATTGAGCTTTTATGCTCATGCTTAGATGTTATACCAACATCTTTGGAGGAGGGTTATCTTGAACAATAAAGGCAAGAGGTGGAAGTGACTATATTCCCGAATGAGTCACTAGTTATGGAGCAACCTAACCAGCAACATGATGTTGACTAGTTGGAGGAGCTCCCTTTTTGTTGCAAAGAGGAGCTTGAAGCTAAGGTGCCAATTGAGGGTTTGTTGGAGGAGACTATTTCATTATCTAAGCATTTTCCTTCCTTCATTGAAGAAGGAAATCTTGTTCTAGAGGGTTCCTCTTTGGGAAATAATGAGGATTTTGAGCTTATACTAGTTGTTCATAAGAGCTTTCCGAGAGTTGATAGCTTTGATGAGTTATTGGCTACCCTAACAGAAGAGGACGATCCATTGACTATGGAGGAGGAATTGACGTGGCAAGATATCATGCAAGGTTAAGGTGATGCTATTATTTCCAATCATTCAAATTGTTTTCTCTCCAGTCCAAATATGTCAAGGGGATGTCCTATTAGGCATCTAGCTCAGATGGAAGCTAGCAAGAAGGAGCAACCTCGTGGAAGCACTGATCTAGAGCATCAAATAAGGTACCAAGTTGAACACAACTAGTCCACTTGTTCACCTGATCACCACTGGTTCACCTATCAAGATAGGTGGGTAAGTGACAACATTTTCCTTCTCAAAAAAGTGTTGTGTCAGCTTGTGTGGCATTTGATCTTTCCCCATCTCTTTTGGTTGACTCATCACCTTCCAGAGCAACCTTTCTTAATTAGAAAGGGAAGTTATTTCTTAGAATCAATGAACAATCATGTTTGAGCACTATCACTACTAGTTAGTGTAGAGTAGGATTCGTATTACTGTTAATAAGTGCTTAAGGCACATTTATTTTAGTTGTTTTCTTTCCCTAAGTGTTGTTGCACATGTTTGTTGGCCATCAGGGCCTTTTAGTTTGCTTTCAGTTTGGTTTTGTTTGATTTTCTTTTGTTGTTTGGACTATTGCAGTAGGCTTTTAATGGTTTTTTGAGTTTGAGAGGGGGGAAGATTTGACTCCATGCCCAATGAATTGTTTAAGGAAACTAGTCTATATGCTTAGTAGGCAAGCATTCATCAGAAATCGCCATAAATGTTGCCAAATTTTCACCTACAACTCAATTTGGAAGAGTTAATGCAGTTTATTTTCATTTTTAGGTGAAAATATTCTAACATATTTCTGCCATGCTTAACCATTGCATATTAAAGTTTAAAAGAAAGAGTTTAGTTGTTATTGTCCAATGTGTTACAACAAGAAAAGAAAGGATTCAATTTTTTATTCAATACTTTGTAGCATTAAGGAGAATGTATGAATTGTAAGAAGCTGCTTTCATTCATATTGAAATTATTTCATTCATTTTACAATGTTTCATTCATTTTGCAAAAAAATATACACAAAAATGAACAAGTGTTGATTTTATAATTCATTGGAAAGAAAGGAGTAATCAAATGTCCCACACAAGTCGTGGGAGTAGCTGAACTAATACAAGATAAGGAATATATTATGAATTTGAAGATAAATAAAGGAAAAGAAGAATATAAGAAGAGACATATCCATCATTTCCTTATTAAAGTATTGATTTGATCTTCGTTGCAGCTTGCTCCTCCTCACTCCTGATCTTTGAGTGAACCTTCATCATGATAAGAAGAGTTGTTAGAGCTCTGAATATGAGTCTTCCTATGTTCCCTATCAACAAAAATATGGTACATTTCCTATGATGCATTGAATCAGTTGAACAAATATTAGATGCATGCAAGAGATCCTGAAAGATAAAATATCACAGGAGCATTGAGCCTCATTATTTTTTATCTAACATGTTTTTTCACTATGAAGGTATAGGAAAAATCATGTTGTTGATTCATTTCTAAAGACATCATAGCATGTGGTGCAAAAATGGGCTCCCACAAGGGTTGAGCCCAACATGCTACTTCTAATTCTCAAAAGTGGAATGTGATAGGAAACTTATTTATAATGCTCAAATAGAAACATTTTCAGTTGAAGGAGTAACTCATAAAGTGACTACAAGATCCTCAATCTCATTGCTCATTCATGACAATCAATTCAAAGAGAAATGAAGTGAAAATCAGAAATGAGCAACGAGCTCATTTAAGTGCCTAAATTAAGTGCAGAACAGAATAAAATGCATCATTTTCCTATTGAATTTTTTTTGTTGCTATCAAGATTTTGTGCTTATTGCTACCATGTAACATTTTATTGTTTCTAATTATGTTGTTTCAAGTGTTCACAATAAGGGGGAATCAAAGAAAGTGTTGCTTCTTATGTTGCTTATAATATTCAATTCCAACATGGAGGGTTCATCATAAACATGTTTCATTAAGGTACTTTACAAACACTACTTACATATAAGGGTCAAGAAGAGTACATGGTTCACAAGAGTACTGAGGTGGAATGGTCATCAGTCATTCATTACACAACTCATAATGGTGGGGAAGTGATCATGTGCTTTATCAAGAGTGAAGGGAGTAAAAGGTATTGAAAGTGCAAAATTAAATAACATTAAAGTGAGATTGATTAAGTCATAACATGGAAGATGGATGAAGCTCATCATAAATCTGGGTATGCGAATTTGAATAAGGCAATAACTTTTGCATATAGGACAGCATCATAAAGGCATGTTATTCATGATTCATTGTTTCATTACTTTGATATGGTTCAACCTTGAAAGATAACACAGAAAAGGAGGGTTTGTAATCGAGTGTTTGATGCTTCTGAAGAAACAAGATGGTGAAAGGAAGTATTGTTTTGCACATTTTTTAGAATGTAGAAGCGAACTTAAATATATAGTGGTGGAGCCTCAAAATACATGTAGGTGCATTTGTTTACCAAATGCAAAACATGTTGTAAGAAACACCCGGTGTAGTAAATGAGGGAAATTAACAAAATCCCTTCATTCATTTCTTTGTAGAATGAAAAATATAAATACACTGGCAGCCATGAAGGATTTTGAGAAAGAATGCAAGTGAAAGACACTCAAAAGGTGCTTTGAAGTGTAAACCCAAAATGAGATAGAAATGATTTTCACTTCTATTGAGAAAGTAAACAATAGTATTTCATTCTATCATATCTGGGAGTAGCAAAGAATGCATTTCTCAAAAGCATCAAATTGAGCTAAGGTTTTGAATATAATGAGTCTGTAGTTTGATGGTGAGGTTGAGCCTAAGTTGTCTATGTTTTCCATGAAATAGAAGGCCATTACCGAGGGTTTTTAAAACCCATTTCTTTGAAAAAATAAAGAAGATGCAAACATAGAAAAAATGAAGAAGCTCAAGGTTGTGCAAAATTTTAGAGATACCCATAAGCTTGAAAGGCCATGACCTTATATGGAGAAAGATCTTTTATTTCTCTAAAAAAAAATAAACAATATGCACCACATTAAGAAAAATGAGAAAACCCAGTTTTGGTTCTCATGGTCACGGCCTGGGAAGTCTCTTTTTATCTCAAAAATTTCCAAGCCCACAAGGGTTTATGTAAGAAATTATATATACTGAAAAATGGAGAAACCCTCATACTTTCTTCGAAGATAAGAAGACCCAAAATGCCTTGTGAAGTCACGACCATACAAGCAAGAAAGGCATCATAAGTGAAATAAATCATGGGTCTAGCATATAGAAACCTACATTAAAAATGTAGATAAACAAATAACATTCATTATTTTGTTCATAATGAGCTCAAATCAAGCTTATTTTTACAAGGAAAAAAGAGATAAATGCAAAGTGCAGAGCTTACCCATTGTTTGTTGTAGAAGAATACATTGCAATGCTTGCAGAAATGAGCTCCATAAAATCAATAACGACGGCCTCAAAATGAGGGAAGATGTTGACAAAATGGAAAACAAGAGAAAATACATCAAAAAATGTCATGGTCATGGCCAAGAAAGCCAAAAATGCACTTGAAATGGAGGTCGATATTTATTATTGCAGAAAAATAAACTTAATTTTGTATTCTTTTTTTAAGATCTTCATGGAAATATCCCAAAAGTAGTAGTAAATTGTAGATTTCAAGCTAAAAACCCTAATGGTGGTGGTGGCCTAGGCAAAGCCATTTTCCTCAAAGTGATCAATGTGAAAATGAGGCCAAAAAGTGAGGGCTTGAAAGTTTTGCTTTAGGGTTTTCACGGTTTACCCTAATTTGAGTTGTGATTTTTATTACATCGAATTAAAACTCAAAATGTCTTCACTAATACCCTATGGTATTATGATTTGAACATGTATTACAAGCCTAGGTCACTTAATGCCTTGTTTATTTTCTTGACTTTTGGAGGAAAATCACATAGTTGATGCCTTTAAGTTTTTATGATTTTTTCCTAAGTCTTGAACGCCCCAGGGTCCCCTTATGAATTTTGAGTAAACATCATGTGATTGGTGCCTTGAACTATTTTATGTTTTTTATAGAAAACCAAAAATTAAAGATGTATTTTTTATTTTGATAAAAAAAATCAAAAGCTAAGATTAGGAAGGTTTTTATTTTGCAAAAATCAAATCAAGTGTAAATTGAGGCCTTCTTTCTGTAAAATCAAAACAACAATGATGTAAAACAATATTAAGATAATCTTTCTATTCGTATGATAGTAATAATATGTTTGATAGAAAAGGGATTGGTTAAGCATTTTGGTTGGGGGATTAGGAACTTTGGTGGGCTTCTTGTTTTTGTTGTTTCTCACCACCGGCTGTTCTTTTCATGATGTACTTTATGTTTGGGTCAAGTCCCTTTTTCCCTGCTTAATCAATAAAAAACAATATTAAGATAATGTTTCTATAAGTTATATTAATACTTATTATTTTAAAATGTAGTTAAATGGTGCAGTCAAGTTCTCCTAGAAATTTTCTTCTGAGAGTTTGAGTTTTTTAAGAAAAATCAGAAAAACAAGCAAACTGAAGTTTCCATTTAGTTTTTCGTCGGATTTGGATGCTTTTTTACTCTTTTTGGGTTGATTTTCTTTGGAGAGAATCTTGCCACCTTTTTCAACTAGTTTGGATCAGTTCAAGGGCACTATTTTGGAGGCTTTTCTATTGATCTTCAAAGTGGCATTCAAGTTTCTATTTCAGAGAGCTTTTCACTCAAATTTTTCCATTCTCATTATTGGAGACACTTTGGAGATATAAGTTGTAGAAAAAATTAGTTTTTCTCAGTTTAGATTTGCTTCTTACTTTCTTTCTCACTTGTAGAAAGTTTTGTAAGCTTGATATTTGTACTCAGATTTTCATTTTTGCATACTCCTTCAGTTTTAATAAAACACCAGAGCATTCCTATCTCATGTTTTGTCTCATATTTGTAGTAGCAATTTGATTTTCATTGTGATTCAAAGTACTAAATCCTTTTTGTCTTTTTATTGTGAATTTTTGTGCAAGAATTACATATGATTCAGGTTGTGTGTTGTGTTCAATTTTTGAGCCTTCATGCAAATCACTATTGAGTTGTATGTTTTAAATGAGATTGTGAGAGTTAATGTTTTGAGAAACTGATTGTGAGTGAAGTTATTAGAATAAGTTAAAGTTTTGGTGCATTTCCATTAGGTTTAGGATTTCATTTCAAGTTATCTTTCTAAACCCTTTCCTTAGAAAAATTATGTAGTTTAGGTGATCTTCCATGGGAACTATCCCTATCTAGAGATTCATTCTCGCCATAGGTTACCCACAACCTGAGAGTGTTTCCATTTTTCAACAGGAAAGTTAAGTCTAACTTAGCCAGGGTGCAATCCTGATTGATAATAGGGGTTACATCAGGAAAAATCATGTCACAAAGAGGGATAGAAATTGATCCAGCAAAGGTAAAATCCATCCTAGACATGGAACCACAACAAACACTACAACAAATGAGAGGGTTACAAGGAAGATTACAGTCCATCAGAAGGTTCATAGCCCAACTATCAGATAAAATCCACCCCTTCTCACATCTTCTCCATAAAGGAATGGCTTACAAGTGGGATGAGAAGTGTGATAAAGATTTCTAGTAGATCAAATACTATCTACTGACACCACCAGTGCTCATGCCACCAATACCGAACAAACCAATTATCCTGTATATCTCAACAACATCGGTAGCATTAGGTGTTGTTTTGGGACAACATGATGCAAAGGGAAAGGAAAGAATCATATATTATATCAGTAGAACCTTGGTTGGCTATAAAATGAACTATTCACCCACTGAGAAAGCATGCTTAGCAGTGGTTATTTCCTCACAAAATTTTAGACATTACATGTTGTCACATCAAATCAAACTTATTACAAAAATCAACCCATTTAAATACCTTTCATCCAAAGCAACTCTCATTGTGTGAATGGCCAAATGGGTTATGATCTTAATTGAATTTTACATAGAGTATGTGGAGTGCAAGGAAATCAAAGGACAAGTGATCACAAACCAACTAGAAGAGGCACCTATCTATGCAGAGAACCCCTTGATTTCTAAGTTCCTTGATGAACCACTATTCCTTGTCAATCTCACAGCTCAGTTGAAAATGTACTTTGATGGATCATTCACCCAACATGGATTAGGAGCCAATATTATTTTTATCACCCCTCAAGGTGGTTGCATTCCAAATTCATATAGGCTATCATTTCTATGTACTAACAACATTGCTAAGTACAAAGCCCTAATCACAGGTCTAAGGATAGAAGTTCAATGGAAAATACAAGAGATGAAAGTCTATGGAGACTCACAGTTGGTTATCAACTAAGTCAAATGATGACTACCAAACTAAGGACGATAAGCTTACTCCTTACAAGAAGATGGTAGAAAGTATCAAAGACCTTTTCATAGATATAAATTTTGAATAGATTCCTCACATGAACAATAGAGAAAAAGATGCCATGGCAACAATCAGATCACTGTTAGACATTCCAAACAACATCCTCCAATGCGGATTCTTGGTAGAACAGCTTCTCATACCAACTATCAAAATCCCTAAATCTAAATTCGTGTGTTTCATTGTTGGTCTTGGATCCCCATGGTACCATGCAATATTCACCTACCTAAGTAGAGGAACCCTCCCATTTGATATCACCTCCAACCTTAAAAATACCTTTGTCAAGAAGGCATCTCAATTTGTGATCCTAGGTGATACCCTTTACCGCCAAACCATCGAAGGGACATTACTACGATGTCTTAACCAAGAGGAAACCTTGACCACTTTAACAGAAGTTTATGATGGCATATGTGGTTCCCATTCTAATGGTATGACTTTAGCTAAGAAATTGTTGAGGATGGTGTACTATTGGCCAACTATGGAAAGAGAAGCCCATTAGTATGTGTAAAAATGTGTCTAGTGTCAACATCATAGAGATATGATTAATTCTCTAGCTCAAGGACTCCAACCAATGATCAGACCCTAGCCTTTCTTGTAGTGGGGGCTTGACCTCAAAGGAAAGATCACCCCAACCTCATCCAATGGCCACAATTTTATCATAAAAACCACTGAGTATTTTACCAAGTGGGTCGAAGCCATTCCTATGACCTATATAATGGGGAAGAAAATTGCCAAATTTATCATGAATTTCCTAATCTATCGTTATGGTGTTCCATAAACCCTTATCTCAGGAAACAAAACACTCTTCAAGAATTAGGATGTAAAAGAGCTATGTCAAAGATTCAACATCCAACACCAATTCTCTACCCCATATTACCCCCAAGGCAATGGCTAAGTTGAGGCTACAAACAAGACCATTCTAAAAATCCTAAAGAAAATAGTCAATGAAGCTAGTCGTGACTAGCATCTGCAATTAAATTCCACTCTCTGGGCCTATCGAACCAATATCTGCACACCTACAAGTGCAACCCATTTCTCCTCGGTATACAGATAAAAATCTATTTTTCTTATTGAGGTTGAACTCCCATCACTATAAGTGTTACTACAAAACTTCTGATCACCAATGAAGAATAGAGAATATCTTGGTTTCTAAGGACACTGACTTGGCACCAGCATTGAGAATTTGTTTCTTGATTATTGAGACTGTCTGAGACTATTTCATTAGCTAACCTGTCAAAGTATAATTAAGGTGTTTTGTTAAGAAAATAATCAAAAGGTGGTTTAAAATAGTTTTTTTTGGTTGTAAATGTATAAGGACACCCTCCAAAACTCGAATTGGGGGTTGGAGACATTTTTTTTAAAGTTTTCATGAATGAAGCAATCATTTTCTAAGCATTTTCTAATGTTTAGTCATGTTCTATCATTTGGTACAGATTGTACAGTCCATATTTTGATCTGAAATCAATTTTATTTTGTTTCCATGTGAATATACTTTCATTTTCTTCAAGTCTCATCAAATTTCATTAAGATTTGAATAAGTTATGATCATTTTGGTGAAGGTTGCTATATTCTAACAATGTTTTCCATAATTTGTAGTCTGAAAATGTGCTTGTACAAACCTATACGAACTAGTACGAGTTTGAAACTTAGATGAATAGAAATATTTTGATGTTACAACAAAACTTTATTTTTACCATTAATTTTGGAAATGCATTTTTAAGGGTCAAACATGCCTATTTCTCAAAACTGCCTATAGCAGACCTAGGGTTTCTAGGAAGCCTAAAAAAAATTCATATCTTGTGATTTAACTGTTGAAAAATTTTAGAACTTAGTGAAAACCTTCATTTATATGTTTTTATGTGTCCACCAAAGGAAAATTCATAATTATATCATTTGAGTGGTTTATGAAGGTCCATATGTTTTCACTAGCCCTAGGATTATCAATTAGGCCTAGTCAAAAGGAGGAAAAACAATTTTTGAGTCTTTCCATAGAAAGGAACCCTATCTCATTTTGATATGTGTATATGAAGAGCCAAATGGGTATCTGAAATAGGTCACCATTTTTGTATATCAGGTTTTCTCCAGAAGTTACATCCAAAAAGGCCTTTTTGAAAGGCTACAAGCAAGAATGGAGGTTTATGAAGGAAAGCCTATTAATTGATGACTAAGGGTTTGAAGGAGTGGTTTTTTGAGAGTGTTGGAACATTCCATACCCCTACTCTTCATAATCATAGAAATCCAATTGTAAACACCTAAAGGTGAACCCCTACGATGGATCAAGAGCATACCAATTGTAAACACTTGAAGGTGAACCCTTATGGGAGCCAACCAACAGCTTGCATCTTAAAATGTTTTATGCCTAGTATTGAAGGGTATAAATCTGAAAAACACAAAAAAAATCAAAAAATGATCAAAATTCAAAAAAAAAAAGAATCAGGATTGAAAAAGAAAAAAAATCATCCTTTAGTGAAAACCACTTCGATGGCACTTTAGGCAAGTACCTTGGTGAAAACATGGCAAACAGGCACCTCACGTAAATAAAATACCTCCATCCACCTAGGATCTTTATCCTATCATTCCATCCATCCATCCATCACCTCATTCATCATATTTATTCCATTTCCCATCTGCATCCTTATCATAGCTTGATATTTTGAATTATTGCATCCCCTTAGTACTACTTGGAATATTCCAAATGTCAGTTTGTCCTATCTATATCAAGATATTCTATCATATCACACTAGGGAAAATTCCTTATGGACCAGATCGGGTTCTTGTATATCTTAAGGTTATTGGAAATCTCATCAAAAATCCAAAAAATATTCATAAAACATTTGCAAAATCCTATACAGCTAAAATACAATAGCATTCATAAAATTGTAAAATCAAAATCCAAAACATCCAAAGCACATCAAAAATCCCTAAAAAGGCTGAACATCCAAAATCCAAAAATAGTACCTTGTTGTCGAACTGAGTCTCTAAGCTTGAACATAGGCAAGGCCATCATTGACGTGCCCTCGAGACACCCTAGGTCAATCCTTTAGGAGTCTGTCATAATAAATTGACATTTCTTCAACTGTTCATATCTTGATTTCAATAAGTTGAGTCACTTGAACTACATGGTCGTTGCGTGTATAACATAGGCAAGGCTAATATTTGATCAACCCTCAAGGCCCCTAGGACAATCTTTTAGGTTAGGTTCTTGGTCAAAACTCTCGAAAAATCCCTAAACATTTAGAAAACTCAGAAAATCCCCAAACGTTCAAATATCGAAAAAACCTTAAACATTTGTAAAATATCAAAAAATCCCCAAAACATATAAAAATATCAAAAAATCGCAAAAAAATTAAAAATGGAAAATTCCAAAAAATTCAAAAACATTCAAAAGACCTAAACAACATCAAATATCTTAGAGAAAACACTAAACAACCTCAAATAATCTGAAAACCAAAACATTCACATAAACTTTCAAAAAGACCAAAAACAACCTTAAAACATTTCAACATCAAATATCAAGAATGAGGTACCTAACCAAGGAGAAGGGGATCACAATCGAGTTCAGATTGAGGAAGAATTTGGAAAGGATCTTAAGAAGGTAGCACCACCAAAGTTCAATGGAAAGGCCATCGGAGATGGGCCTGAGGCTTGGATCATAGAGATGGAATTTTTTTTTGGGATTCACAACCTATTGGATCAAACTAAGGCTACTTGGGTAGCATATCAATTTTCTGGAGAGGCAACTACTTGGTGGGACAATGAGAAGGCTGAAGGGAGACTTCTGCAAAGAAGGGATTTCTTGGTAGTTTTTCCTTGAATCTTTTAGAAAGAGGTGGCTACCACAACTTTTCTTTGACTATAAAATGACTCAATTTCATAATTTAACCCATGGAGGCCTGACAGTAATGCAGTATTGGGTTAAGTTTACCAACTTAAGTATATGCCACAGTACCAATCCAATGAGTATTTTTGGAATCAAAAGTTTATATTAGGACTAAGACCCTACATTGGAGTTGAAGTGGATCTTCACAATCCTCATACTATGGCATAAGCTTTTGAGAAGGCTATTCAGCAAGAACAGAAGCTACAAAAGTTTTCCAATCTCCATTAGAGATCAGACTCCAAGCCTCAGTTCAAAAAATAAATATTTTGGACGGGTGACAGATAAATAGGAAACAAGTACTATCAGATTAGAAGCTTGAAAAGGGAAGGTGACCCTCCAAAAAAGGAAGAAGGAAACCAAGGTGGAAGGAATAAAAGGGATAACAAGGGAAATGATGCTTACAATGATAGCCATAGGCACTTAAAAGTAGATAAGTCAAGAATTCAAAAAGGAACATGTAATAGATGTTACACTTGTAGGGGAGATCATTATGCATCTAACTTCCCTCAGAAGCCAAGGTCACAAAAGGATGGAAACCAACAACATACCCTGTAGCACAAGATCCATGCAGCAGTGGATAACATGCAAGCAGAGTATTGGGCTTGTCTGATATGGTTAATAGGTAAGCTCTATGGCCAAACCATTTCTATTTTAATAGATATTGGAGCTACAGAGTGTTTCATAGACCCTAGAATGATTTTTAAGCTACCCATTCAACCTAGTTATATCAATAATTCATGGTCTATTTAGTATTGGAATCGAGTAGAGTGGGTAGTAGATTTGTGTCTCTTTTATAATGAGTTGGAACTTCCTAACTTGATGACCCAAGTTAACCTTTATGTGGCACCATTAGGATCCTATGATGTAATCTTAGGAATCAACTAGTTGACTGAGCAAAAGGCTATTATAAATTGTGAGGGTAAGATGGTGAGTTGTTTGGATGACTATGGGCACCTGGTTGAGATACATGGGGTAAAACAACCCCTAGAGCTTAGACAGATCTCAGCTATGCAACTTAAGAGAGATTAGAGGAATGGTTGTGTCATATATGTTGTGCATGTTAGTGAGCCTAATAATGAGAAACCATATCTTGATGACTATCTAATTCTTAGGGAATTTCAAGATGTGTTTCTCAAAGATCTCACTAAGATGCCTCTGAAGTGAGAATTCAATTTATCCATCAACTTAGTGTGAAGAGCCAAGCCATATTCTAAGGCCTCATATAGGATGACCACCATAGAGCTTTATGAATTGAAAGCTCAGCTACATGAGTTATTACGTAAGGGGCTTATCAGACCTAGCGTGTCACCTTGGGGAGCACCAGTTATCTTTGTGAGAAAGGATGGAACCTTGCATCTATGTATAGATTATCAAATGTTGAACAAGATGACCATCAAGAATCGCTACCCTCTTCTGAGGATCCATGAAATATTTGATCAAATGAAGGGAGCAATAGTATTCTCAAAAATAAATCTCAGGTCTGGTTACCATCATTTGAGAATAAAGGAGGAAGATATTTCAAAGATGACTTTTTGAACTCGATATGGCCATTATGAGTTCACCATTGTAACATTGGGGTTTACTAATGCACTTGCAGCCTTCATGAATCTCATGAATAGTGTGTTTTAGGACTGTCTAGACAATTTTGTCCTAATCTTTATCCATGAGATTTTGGTTTATTCCAAGTCTATTAAGGAACACGACTGACACTTGAGGATAGTCTAACACCATCTAGGGGAAAAGAAGCTTTCTGGAAAGCTATCCAAGTGATCCTTTTATTAGGATAGGGTGCATTACCTAGGCCACATTATCTTAGCTAAGGGAGCCTCTATGAAGCCTAAGAAGATAAAATCAATTATGGAATGGTTGGAGCCTCAAAATATGTCACAGGTGCAAAGTTTTATGTGCCTTGTTGGTTACTATAAAAAAATTGTGCAAGGGTTTTTTAAAATAGAATCCCTAATAATGTCTCTTCAAAAGAAAGGAAAGAGGTTTGAGTGGACTGAGAACTGTGATGAAGCTTTCTAGCTCCCTAAGGAGGAGCTCACTATAGCTTTGGTATTAATTATTTTAGATTCCAATGGTTAGTTTTTAGTGATCATGGATGCTTCAAGAGATGGAGTTGGATCAATGTTAATGCAAGAAGGTCAAGTGGTGGTGTATGAGTCTAGGAAGCTAAAACAACATGATGTAAACTATGTGCCACGCGACTTGGAATTAGCAGCTATAGTGCACGCTCTACAAATGTGGAGACATTATCTTTTGGGAAAGCCACAAAATAGATCACCAAGGATTGAGATACATTTTTACTCAGCCTAACCTTAATGCATGTCATAGGAGGTGGCTATAATTCCTTAGCGAGTATGACTATGGAATTGAGTATATAAAAGGAAAGGAAAATTGAGTGGTAGATGCTCTTAGTAAACAAAGACATCTGGTAGCCATGACCTCTATGAAATTTAATCTAAGATAGTAGGTGGTGCAACACTTGCAAGGTGATGATCATTATGAGAAGGCGAAAAAGGATCTAGAAGAGAATCCATTAGAACATCGATTTGATGGGTATTAGTTTGAAACAAAAGGTATCTTAAGATATGAGAGATGGATGTAAATTACAGATTTTGGAAAGCTTAGGAAGCTGGTCCTAGGTGAGGCCCATAGTGCACCATATTTGGGACACCCCAAAGTTACAAAGATGATCACATAATTGAAAAACTTATACTTTTGGCTGAAACTCAAGAGGGACGTATTGGAATACGTAGCCAGATGCTTGGAGTTTCAGTGAGTCAAGGCTAAGCACATGCATCTAGAAGGGATCCTTCATCCTCATGATATACTTGAGTATAAATGGAAAGTGATTAGTATGGACTTTGCGTAGGGGTTACCTTTAAGCAAGAATAGGCATGATGTCATTCTGCGGTAGTTAATAAGTTGACTAAGGTGGCACATTTTTTCCCAGGGAACCTTAAGGATGGATCATTGACCTTGGCCAATAAATTTTTCCAAGAGCTTTTGTTTACATGGAGTGCTAGAGACCATTATATCCAGCAAAGATACACAGATGACATCATGGTTCTAGACCGCTTTGAATGTAGGATTAGGGACTAAGTTGAACTTTAGTTTATAATACCATCCTCATACTAATGGTCAAATCAAGAGGGTAAATTAGGTAGTAGAAGATATCCTTCAGATGTATTGTATGGATCAACAGTATAAATGTTAAGAGTATCTACCACTAGTAGAATTTTCTTATAACAAGTACCATCATGCATCCTTAGGTATGGGACCTTTCGAGGATCTAATGGGAAAAAGTGTCATACTCCCATCAGTTGGGATAGTTTGGAAGACAAGATCATAGCGGGTCCTGAGATGCTAAAAGAAATGGAAGAGAAAATGAGGCTTATTAAGAGTAGATTAAAGGAGGATGAAGATAGGAAAAAGAGCTATTCCTATAAAAATATAACCTTTAGACAATCTATAGTCAGGGACAAGGATTTTCTGAGAGTCAATCCACATAAGAGCTCTATTACCTTCAAGAATTCATCCAAGCTAGCTACAAGATACGTGGGCTCATTTGATGTGTTGGAAGTAATCAACCCGATTGCATAAAGACTTACTCTACCCCCTACTCTATCTCAACTATATAATGTGTTTCTTTTTTCCTTGCTAAAACCATACCACCCCAGATGTCTCTCATATACTTGATTAGTATTCTTTACAGGTGGAGGATCTAGGAGTGGTGCTAGTGGATCCCAATAGAATTTTGGATAAATGCAATGTCAAGTTGAAAAATAGGGACATTGTTTAGTATAAGGTCCAATGGGACCAATATCATGAGGACAATGCTACTTCCCTCATTTTCTTTCTTAGATAGACTATAGATGATTATCTTTGTATTGTTGTCTAATGTTTTGGATTGGTATGCTATGATGATGTTTTAGCTTGAAAACAATATGATTGATAAATATGTGAAACAATTTTCTTTGATTAGACATTGAGATGATGTCTCTTTCTAGTGGGGAAGGATATCATATCTCGATTTCATAATGACATTTTAAATATTGAGGAAATTCAAATATTTGGAAAATAGAAAGTATCATTTTTATTTATGGAATTTGATAAAAAATGCAATAATGAAATTGAAAATGAATATTATGCAATTTTGTGATTAAAGAAATTATTACATGAGATTATCAATTAAAAGTTACTGATAAGTGGACAAGTGTAAGAATGTTTGTGTAGGACATAGGTTGAAGGAAAAGAGCTTGAGTGAGGTAGGCATGTTTATCTGAATAACCACAGTAAGCAATAATGGAAGCTGGAATCTCACACACCATAGTAGATCATGACATCTTCATATGTTAGAAAATTTGATGAATTTCATTTATATTTGAAGTGAGAATTTTAAATCAGTGCATTATTTCCTTACTTTATTTTATCCAAATTGATATTCAATAAAAACCTGAAAATAAAACTCATTTCATCACATATAATTGTCATGTGTGAAAGTACTTGCATTGTTTATTCTTTAAACAAATTTGTATTTGTATTTGAATGAGGAAAATAAAATATTTATGTGTCCCTTGAATATATGTGCATATGCATATAATATTAAGGAAGGAAATTGTACATATAAATGTATATATAAGTACAAATAAATATGCGAGTACATGAATATATATGACTATTTTCATCGAGTTTAATTTTTTAATTTTCATGGAAACTAATGGAATTGTGCAATGAAACTCCCATCACTAATGGGATAGGGGTTGACCCCTTCCATGAAAAAAGATACAGTCAACCATCAAAAATGGGAGGAGTGGGAAGCCGGTTAAGGTTATGGAGATTGTTGGTTGTTTTTAATGGAGCAACCAGGTTGGTCTCCTATTCTACCTATGGAGTAGCCAACTCCAATCAAGGGCAACTCGGAGGACCTGGACCAACTGACAAGATTCAGTCAAAGACTGAGATCTTCTTCTCTTTAGGATCTGCAGAACCAGGGCGGGTTTACCCACAAAATGCCTTAAAGAAGACCAGACATTGCTTTTTATAGCAGATGACTCCTGATGCCAAGTATTGAGAACCTCAAATATGGCTTTGATTCTCAGTAACACAGTACTTGCAGCAACCAGGAGGTAGGGCAAGACATCAAACATGATTGATTAAATAAAATGAATGTTCTTAAGCAAGATAACTGAAACCCTAAAGACAAATAGCATATATCAAATCAGTGCCACATCCATTGGGCTAGGAGTCAAGACAATCTGCAAAGAAGAGGAATGATTACTTGGACAAATAAAGCCTATGTGAAACTAACCTTATTAATCCCACAGCTAGTGATCAGATCTTAAAGACTACTTATCAAATCCTTCAATCATACATATAAATTTCTTAGATGATGAAAGCAATTTAACCTGTTCCTTGAACAAGGGCTATTATCAAAATAGACAATGCAAGAAAGTATTACAAAGGCTAATGGAATAATCCTTGATCAATTTCATTAACAATTCAAATGTACAATCCAAAGGAGAGACTCAAAGACCTAAACAAATACATTCTGATTCTAGTATGCATCCAAGAACCTTACAATTTACAGACTGTAACCCTAGACCTCAAAATTTGGTAAAAACCTGACTCTGTGACTTAGTGCTCTTTCTTCATTTTGATTTTAGTATCTGACCGAAGACCTTTACAAATGATTCAAAAATTCCTTTTAAACAGTCCAGGGATCCCCATCCAGCTCAGAGCCACATCAACATGCCACGTCAGACCCCAACTGCATTGTGACCAATCAAAACACTTGCTATGACCTTCAACAACTTCTCAGGTCTTATAATTGCCACTGGTCGGGTTGCTGCAGGAAAGACATTCCCGCACGAATGAAGCCAGGCAATCAATGTCAAATCTGCCACTGAATCTAGGCGCCCATACTCGAGCCATGCCGTCCTTGTCCTAGAGCCGTCACCATGAATGTTGGTTCAGTAGAACCAGCGACCCTCTAATCTGCCACCATGAATGCTCCAAGTCTTCTATTTTTTGCATGCAAACATCTTTGAAACCTTGACTGTGCGCATGTTTGAATCTCTGCCGTCGATCACTGAGATCGGACGGCTGTCATTTAGATATCATCAGCCGTTGAAGCAGGAAACCACCGTCGGCAAGACAAAGCGGTGTCGGGAAGACCACAGGCCAAGAATATTATGTTACATCGAGTGCTCATCATAGTCGGCAAGAGGCAACCGGGTTGGCGAAACATCCCAGCGAAGTCTACAAAGGATACCGAGTGCACCATAGAGTCGGGGAGAGATGGCCGGGTTGGCCAGACATCATGGCAAAGATCTATGTGTTTGATCGAGCAATCAAGTCAGCGAGACCGGGCGCACACCGGCATGAGATTTCAACTTAGAATAATGCCCCATTGGTGAGAGAAAGCTCACTCGATAGGAGGTCATGGCGACACCTGAACAGACACACTATTGGCAAGAGAAGATGGACTCGGGAAGACATCATACAGAGTCAAAATGCTTCATCGAAATGTATTTCCTTTATGTACTATCCATTCGTGAAGACAAGGGCATATCCCTCACTGAAGCAATCCTTTCACTTTGTTCATAGTTGCTATAGTCACCTACCATCGGCGAGACACTATAGAGATTTCACCAAGCTTCATCGAAGACATCATTTCAAGTCGCTGTGACTTATAACATCTCTCGCCGACGAATTCACTTGCCAAATGTATGTCACTGTAGCACGCAATCCTTGGTGAGAGGTTATGTAGACATTACACTGTTATACCAAGAAGACCTTTATACACCTGTTTGCCGAGAGAATTTAGGACTTTCACTTAAAGCCACATATTGAGCTGTTGTCGGCAAGACCCAACCCCATCGCCATGACCACACACCGAAGTAAAAGTCCCACCGAAGCATTAAATCCTCCATCACTGGTCGGCGTAACAAGATGACATCGCCGAGACCTTTCAATGAAAGGTATAACTCACGCCGAAAATTTCCATATGCTCATGTCGGTGAGACCAAGAGGAGTTCGCCGAGAGATCACCCCGAACGGACGCCAACATACCGAAGGGAAAAGTCAGTCGGTGAGACATGAAGGGGTCAGGGAGACATCTCCCCAACACAACTAACACTAACCGAGAAAAGAAGACCTCGGGGAGACAGATAAGAGTCACCGAGACATCAAAAACTCGGCAAGAGGCTAGCCCGATAGCCAGAAGATATGCTAATAAGGGTTCCCGCCATCGCCACAACAAGAGGAATGTCTTGCCGACAACCTGCAACAAAGAATAGTGGAACGTACACAAGTCGGGGAGACAATTGGGTACCTATGTCGACATGAACTAGAATGAAAAATATGCATGACACAATGGATTCAAATGGATCACA